>JARQZJ010000122.1:6222500-6475000 GCA_030704895.1 Henosepilachna vigintioctopunctata | reverse complement strand
TCGGCAAAGAGCAATCTTCTATTCAAATTCTGCACATATTGAAATATCTCCCTTCTTTTTGAAGATCTGAAATTTGACAAACACAATCCAGCTCCGTTCTTTATTATACTACTGCAAAATTCCTGTTGATTAAATCATTCTCCAAAGCACAAACACGAATAATACCCATCTGATTCATTCAAGAATATATTAGTACTTTTCAAATGAGCAAATAAACACCGTCAAATTCCAACCCAAGTAACGCTCTTTCAATTCTGATTAAGGTTGGATTGAATTAATTTATTTTCATGTTGAAAATAGCATCAAAGGGTCGTTGAAATCACAGGAAGAACGAGAGAGAGATAAAAGCTGAGAATTTGGTTTCATTATTTCCTCATTGATTTAAATGAAAAAATTCGGCCGCTTCAAACAATTTGAAAACGAATTTGTAACAGATGTTGTAAATAAAGGGATTTATTACCAAGGTTTTTCCGAATTATTATGGAGATTTAATTCAGACATATTTATTTCGTGAGTTTTTTGCAGGGGGATTTTGACGGTGATCGCGTATTTTAGACGAAATCTGACATTGATACATTTTGGAGCAATTATCAAAGGAAACATCACAATGAAACGTCGAAAGTTGTTGAGAATGTATCTACATGAGACATTCTTGAAATGCTTTGTTTGAACTAATTGTCTTGTTTATTTCTTTATTTATCTATTTAGCTAAATGATAATACATACAGGCTAAGCCCATTAACAGTATATTCAGTGAATTAACATAATATAACATATCCTTAAAGGAAAAACATAGGAGTAGAAGTTTAAACTTATGCTTATCAAAAAGAAAATAACAAATATTGAAGGAAAGAGTTCAAATTTAATAGTAACTCAACTTTCAAAGGTCTATGAATTTGGCTTTAAGGCAACGTTTTAGCGCAGGGAGTGAGCAGTTAAATAAGTCCACTCCGCTACACGAAGAATTATGTGCAGCAAGCAGTCTGCAGAGTGGAGAGCTTTGGGCAGCATTTCTTCTTCTGAATGAATTATAAAAAAGATCATCACTTCTAAGCCTCAAGTCGGGTATTTTAAAAGCAATGTCCTGCTTATATAGAAAGATAACATCAGCAATCACTCGACAGTGCATCAGAGAGAATATTCTAAAATCCTTGCGAATGAAGTTATAATTATGATTTTCGATTGTAATATTGTTTCTGTAGGCGAAAAATCTAAGGAACTTATTTTGAACACCCTCCAGTCTTCTAGTGTAGCACGCAAACGTCTCAATTATACATTTTTTTCAAAATGTTCAACCAAGTAGTACGAGAAATTGTTCATATATTAATCAATTATTCAATTTAGTTCGATAGAATGCATTCACATGTAGATTTCAAGTGAAATAATACTAAGACGGGATTTGATATTTCTTCTCTTTTTTATTTTGAGGTATAACTAATGTGACCAGACGTCCCGATTTGAACGGAACTGTTCCTTTTTACAGTTACGAGTCCCGGTGTCCCCGAAATGAACTGTGGGACGCAAAATTGTCCCGTTTTCAGAAACCGTGCGAAAATTTGAGTAGCAGGTGGTGCCCTCCACCGTGATTTGACTACCGCACCCACCAGACGCGAGCTAGCGGTTGAAGCTGCAAAAGAAATGAATCAATTAAGAGACAATTTAACACAGAAACAAACCAATCAGTTTCTTCCATTTATGGCCTTCAATTCATGTTGAAATTGAGAGATAGTGGTACTGATATCGATGAAGAATTTGTGAAAAGGACGGCTACAGAATTTCATAAAACAAGCCTTGAATATCTAGAACAATGGACTTGCTTGTCTTACCAAAGAAATGGAAATATTTTATTGGGCAGATTTGAAATAGGTCCTTACATGGGAAGGCATTAAAAAATCTCTGGATTTATTAATTCAGAACTGATATGTTGACTGTAATAAAGATACTGAAGTTTTTGACGAAATTTTCATTAATTTCCTGTTACATTACATCGCAAAAAGTAACGTAATGAAATAATTCAAATGTTTCCAAGAAAACAATATTCAGCATGAAAACTTTTCTATTGTTATTGAATATATTTTATATTTTCCTGCTACAAATGATCCAGTAGAAAGAGTATTTTCTATTATGAACAAATTGTGGACATCTGAGAAAACCCACTAACAAATTTCTTTTCTGAATGCGATGTTCATAATTAAGGCGAATATAAAAAAAACACGTGCCAAGAGTGTCATTCTTACTTGCGCCTACCAGCTATATTTTGAGAAATTTGTTCTTCTGATAAATATATATAACTAAGCAATTTGGGTACCTATATTTTGTGATTTCCAACTTTTAAGCCAACTAACTTTTTCTGATTAAATAACTTCATAAAAGTGTTTTTTTTTCATTGACAACTTATCATTTGACCTCAATAAACTAATGTCCCGTTTTGAGACAAATAATAAATGGTCACATTAGGTATAACTAATTTTAAGCAGCATTAAAGACGGAGAGATTCCGTTGCAAATAATCTATCATTACTATAATTATCGTGTCACTAAGTTGTAGAATTCCATATCAACATGGATTCCACGTAACAAGAACCTTATAAGTTGAATGAATCACGTGAATTTTCCTTTACTTATCTACCTAAAATGGAAAAATCGATTGAATAACAAAATGTAATTTATACTATACAAAATTTGTCAATTGTACCGTATTTGGATTTTAAATGAGACAACATAATACTTTTGGGATTCGAAAGTTGCTACGCTTGACGAAAATAGGTCACTATTTCCTAGAATTTCTCACTGAATAATTCCTCCAATATCGTACAGTTATAATAATTTTGGGCGGCTGGTCTATGTATGATATTCGAGAATTATTACCCCAGAGGTGTCTTGAATTTCTATTCTCATGAATAACAAATACGCAGATAGTATTTATTTCGGAATCACAATATACACGAGATATAATTAGTGAAACAAATACCAGGAACGAAATCCAATCACGTTATATATGAAAGTTTTATGCGCTTTAAATCTGACATAGTATTGACGTTTCCTGGAAAGAAACTCATATTCATTATTCCAGAATTGAATTATCTCGAGCTTCACAACATTATCATCTGGTGAATATCATTTTGTAAATTGATATGGCAGTCTATTCCAGAAAATATGGAAAATAATTGTATTGACAAATATGTTGAACGCCGACAGAATTACGGTATTAATTTTACGGTATTTTAATTACAGTAAAATTGAATCACATAACGTAAAGTCCTTTTGTGTAGTTGCAGCCGGTGCTTGGTACCTATCTTACTGAAATGTTTAGTCATTAACTTTCTCGACTGAGAATTCTAATGCCTTCTTTTCGTAAACATTATTATCAATTTTTTTCAAACAATTCTTGTAAGTCTTATCTACCTTTTATTCATCTATTCCTTATTCGTATTGCGATCTAAAAATAACTAAAAAGTCCTCTGAGGAATCGATGTTTGCTATTATTGGGATATTATTTGCACCCTCTGTCCCTAAGGAATATAAGAGTTTCTTCCAAGGAATACAAAGCCTGAAGAATCTGTCAAGAAAATTCAGGAATGTGGAATGAACCACCCCACCATTATGATAATGGTATGAGCACATGGTGTCTTAGATGCTCGTTTTACCAGATAATGTTAAGGCAGGACAGGCTCAATAGAATCACTAAAATTTCATTGTATGATATTACTAAGTCTTCGTCTTTATGCTTTCACATTTATTGAATTCTTCTTCAAGGTTTCTATTCATAAAATCAATCGAGTTAATTCATTATTGAATTGCTAATACACACATTGACAACTCTAATTTCATCCTTTAGGTTATGCCTAAATTGGTAAACATACGATAAAAAACATAATACATCAATCAATTAATTAAGGGAGTTTAACTGGGACTGAACAGAAACAATATATATATACATATATATATATATATATATATATATATATATATATATATATATAATATATATATATATATATATATTATATATATATATATATATATATATATATATATACGTATTATTTTTCACTAATGACATACTGGTATTAGTGACGTTTAGATGTCAGATGTCACTTGATCGAGCACATAGAACAATATTTTGGAACTGGTCGGTTTCAGATATTTATTGGTTTCTCTAAACATGTTACCTACCTGAAGCTTCTTCTTTAATTTTTGTAAGCAGATAGAAATACATATTGCTTAATTGTTATAAATTAGTTCATTTATTACGGAAGTTTCAGAGTATATATGTGTTCCATCTCATCTATAATAATTATTGAATTATTATTCAGTATTGAACTGAAAATATATACGTATTGTTTTGTACTAATGACATATTCTAATTAGTGACGTTTACATGTCAGATGTCGCTTGATGGAGCACATAGAACAATAGTTTCTCCAAACATGTTACCTACTATAAGCTTCTTCTTCAATTTTTGTAAGCAGATAGGAATACATATGGTTTAATTATTATAAATAAGTTCATTTATTACGGAAGTTTCAGAGTATATATTTGTATCATCTCATCTATGATAATATATTTATTGGACAGAAAGTATATACGTATTATTTTGTACTAATGACATACTCTTATTAGTGACGTTTAGATGTCAGATGTCACTTGATCGAGCACATAGAATATTATTTTACAACTGGTCGGTTTCAGATGTTTATTTGTTTCTTCATATGTGTTACTATGTGTTTCTCCTTTCATTTTTCTAAGTAGGTGGGAATACATATCGCTTAAGTGTTATAAATTAGTTAATGTAGTTTTGGAAGTTTCATGAGTACATGCATCATCTCATATATCATTATATAAGCATATTAACCTATTGTTATTATTACATTATCATTATATATGATAACCCATACATGGGTTATCCTCTGATAATTATACTAAGTATTCAAAACCGGGCTGGATTGAAGGACTGTATAATGAGAGATCTAGTTCGAATCCCGGATAAGACGTTGATGTTCGTAGGTTTCTGAGTAGGCTCCAAAATTTGAATATTCATTACATGAAAAAATTGTCGCTGGAAATTCATTTAAGGGTAATTCTCACTCTACAACAAAATGATACAAAAAATTTCATATGTCTAACGCTGATAAGATTGATGAAGATCGAGTTTCAATCGAAATACAGGATCGAGAAATGACGTAGAAATTTCTGGAAAATTGGAAAAGTTTTTCCGTCTCATCATCATCTATATCATCAAATATTAACACCAATTCAGAACGTATACGTATTGTAAAGATCCATCATATCAGGTGGACGTTATATAATTAATCTTTATTACTGATTACTGCTGGAGTTCATTTACACTTAATGGGGGTGTGGAGGAAGTGAGTCTAGGTCAATGTCTACAACTACACGCTATAGAACGATAAAAATGCAAAATTTATACGAGCCAAGTTCATATACAAGGTAAGCATATTAAGTTGAGGGAAACAGCACTTAGATGATTAGCTTTGGTCCATAAAAATACAATGAATTTGTGACGTTCAGCATACTATTTGTTACCTATAAATAGAGTATTAAATATATTATTCACGTTATTTTCATGAGGTATCCTAAAAAATAACTTTCTTTCTTCAATACGGATCATGACTTCTTACCTACTTATTCAATTTTCATGTCAAATATGCAAATTTTCTCAATTTTCCCCATATTTGGAAACGTTTCCGTAGAGATCTTATATGTTACAGAAAGGCCTTATGATATACTAATCTTCTCAGTAGAGAGGCTGAGAGAGATTATTCTATGTATTCTTCCTACCTTGTGTAAATGAGGAGTACAGTTTGTGTTGGAAAAATTGACGCAAAGGTTGGAGAACACCGGCCATGGTATTATCTGTAAAATATGCATGAAACGTCAAAAGTAATGTAGAATTCAGAAAAGATCCTCCATGACTTGTGTGCTCAAAAAATGTTGAAGAACTGATGGTTTTGATGAAAAAAAGGCGAATTTTCAATATTTTCGAAAATTATTTATTTATTCATCAATATCCATTTCGTCCCCTTCAAAGTAATCTCTCTCAGAAATAATGCACTTATGCCAGCGTTTCTTCCCATCCTCGAAGCACTTCTGAAACGTGCTTTCTGGTATGGCAATCAGCTCGTTCTTCTACTCCGACTTTATTTCATCAATTGTGACAAAACGCTTTCCTTTCATTGGTCTCTTCAGTTTTGGGAATAGTAAAAAGTCGCAGGGAGAATCTGGTGAACAAGGTTGTTGAGGCATGGTTACGGTGTTGTTTTTGGCCAAACAATCACGAACAAACAATGATGTGTGAGTTAGTGCATATCGTGATGTAGAAGCTATCCTTGGAGTATTAGTAAAGAACTCATGGTGCACCACGGCGTTGTAATCGAAGAAAACAGTGAGCAAAACCTTCACATTTGATGTTGCCTGGTTCTGTCTGTCTTGGCTCTTCTGGCCGTTTCCATTAGAATGATTGGGTCTTGGTTTAGACGTCATAACCATATACCCACGTTTCGTCAGCAGTTATAACCTTTTTGGATCGTCCTTGACATAGTTCAGCATCTCCTGAGCAATACTAATGCGATGTTGGTTTTTCTTGTAATTTAGCAATTTCGGAGCAATCTTCGCTGCCACACGTTTCATGCCAAAACACATCCGGGAAAATTGCATGCCATAGGCCGACTGATATGCCAACATCCTCTGCAACTTCCCTAATTGACGTTTCCTGGAAAGAAACTCATATTCATTATTCCAGAATTGAATTATCTCGAGCTTCACAACATTATCATCTGGTGAATATCATTTTGTAAATTGATATGGCAGTCTATTCCAGAAAATATGGAAAATAATTGTATTGACAAATATGTTGAACGCCGACAGAATTACGGTATTAATTTTACGGTATTTTAATTACAGTAAAATTGAATCACATAACGTAAAGTCCTTTTGTGTAGTTGCAGCCGGTGCTTGGTACCTATCTTACTGAAATGTTTAGTCATTAACTTTCTCGACTGAGAATTCTAATGCCTTCTTTTCGTAAACATTATTATCAATTTTTTCAAACAATTCTTGTAAGTCTTATCTACCTTTTATTCATCTATTCCTTATTCGTATTGCGATCTAAAAATAACTAAAAAGTCCTCTGAGGAATCGATGTTTGCTATTATTGGGATATTATTTGCACCCTCTGTCCCTAAGGAATATAAGAGTTTCTTCCAAGGAATACAAAGCCTGAAGAATCTGTCAAGAAAATTCAGGAATGTGGAATGAACCACCCCACCATTATGATAATGGTATGAGCACATGGTGTCTTAGATGCTCGTTTTACCAGATAATGTTAAGGCAGGACAGGCTCAATAGAATCACTAAAATTTCATTGTATGATATTACTAAGTCTTCGTCTTTATGCTTTCACATTTATTGAATTCTTCTTCAAGGTTTCTATTCATAAAATCAATCGAGTTAATTCATTATTGAATTGCTAATACACACATTGACAACTCTAATTTCATCCTTTAGGTTATGCCTAAATTGGTAAACATACGATAAAAAACATAATACATCAATCAATTAATTAAGGGAGTTTAACTGGGACTGAACAGAAACAATATATATATATATATATATATATATATATATATATATATATATATATATATATATATATATATATATATATATATATATATAATATATATATATATATATTTATATATATATATATATATATATATATATATATATATATATACGTATTATTTTTCACTAATGACATACTGGTATTAGTGACGTTTAGATGTCAGATGTCACTTGATCGAGCACATAGAACAATATTTTGGAACTGGTCGGTTTCAGATATTTATTGGTTTCTCTAAACATGTTACCTACCTGAAGCTTCTTCTTTAATTTTTGTAAGCAGATAGAAATACATATTGCTTAATTGTTATAAATTAGTTCATTTATTACGGAAGTTTCAGAGTATATATGTGTTCCATCTCATCTATAATAATTATTGAATTATTATTCAGTATTGAACTGAAAATATATACGTATTGTTTTGTACTAATGACATATTCTAATTAGTGACGTTTACATGTCAGATGTCGCTTGATGGAGCACATAGAACAATAGTTTCTCCAAACATGTTACCTACTATAAGCTTCTTCTTCAATTTTTGTAAGCAGATAGGAATACATATGGTTTAATTATTATAAATAAGTTCATTTATTACGGAAGTTTCAGAGTATATATTTGTATCATCTCATCTATGATAATATATTTATTGGACAGAAAGTATATACGTATTATTTTGTACTAATGACATACTCTTATTAGTGACGTTTAGATGTCAGATGTCACTTGATCGAGCACATAGAATATTATTTTACAACTGGTCGGTTTCAGATGTTTATTTGTTTCTTCATATGTGTTACTATGTGTTTCTCCTTTCATTTTTCTAAGTAGGTGGGAATACATATCGCTTAAGTGTTATAAATTAGTTAATGTAGTTTTGGAAGTTTCATGAGTACATGCATCATCTCATATATCATTATATAAGCATATTAACCTATTGTTATTATTACATTATCATTATATATGATAACCCATACATGGGTTATCCTCTGATAATTATACTAAGTATTCAAAACCGGGCTGGATTGAAGGACTGTATAATGAGAGATCTAGTTCGAATCCCGGATAAGACGTTGATGTTCGTAGGTTTCTGAGTAGGCTCCAAAAATTTGAATATTCATTACATGAAAAAATTGTCGCTGGAAATTCATTTAAGGGTAATTCTCACTCTACAACAAAATGATACAAAAAATTTCATATGTCTAACGCTGATAAGATTGATGAAGATCGAGTTTCAATCGAAATACAGGATCGAGAAATGACGTAGAAATTTCTGGAAAATTGGAAAAGTTTTTCCGTCTCATCATCATCTATATCATCAAATATTAACACCAATTCAGAACGTATACGTATTGTAAAGATCCATCATATCAGGTGGACGTTATATAATTAATCTTTATTACTGATTACTGCTGGAGTTCATTTACACTTAATGGGGGTGTGGAGGAAGTGAGTCTAGGTCAATGTCTACAACTACACGCTATAGAACGATAAAAATGCAAAATTTATACGAGCCAAGTTCATATACAAGGTAAGCATATTAAGTTGAGGGAAACAGCACTTAGATGATTAGCTTTGGTCCATAAAAATACAATCAATTTGTGACGTTCAGCATACTATTTGTTACCTATAAATAGAGTATTAAATATATTATTCACGTTATTTTCATGAGGTATCCTAAAAAATAACTTTCTTTCTTCAATACGGATCATGACTTCTTACCTACTTATTCAATTTTCATGTCAAATATGCAAATTTTCTCAATTTTCCCCATATTTGGAAACGTTTCCGTAGAGATCTTATATGTTACAGAAAGGCCTTATGATATACTAATCTTCTCAGTAGAGAGGCTGAGAGAGATTATTCTATGTATTCTTCCTACCTTGTGTAAATGAGGAGTACAGTTTGTGTTGGAAAAATTGACGCAAAGGTTGGAGAACACCGGCCATGGTATTATCTGTAAAATATGCATGAAACGTCAAAAGTAATGTAGAATTCAGAAAAGATCCTCCATGACTTGTGTGCTCAAAAAATGTTGAAGAACTGATGGTTTTGATGAAAAAAAGGCGAATTTTCAATATTTTCGAAAATTATTTATTTATTCATCAATATCCATTTCGTCCCCTTCAAAGTAATCTCTCTCAGAAATAATGCACTTATGCCAGCGTTTCTTCCCATCCTCGAAGCACTTCTGAAACGTGCTTTCTGGTATGGCAATCAGCTCGTTCTTCTACTCCGACTTTATTTCATCAATTGTGACAAAACGCTTTCCTTTCATTGGTCTCTTCAGTTTTGGGAATAGTAAAAAGTCGCAGGGAGAATCTGGTGAACAAGGTTGTTGAGGCATGGTTACGGTGTTGTTTTTGGCCAAACAATCACGAACAAACAATGATGTGTGAGTTAGTGCATATCGTGATGTAGAAGCTATCCTTGGAGTATTAGTAAAGAACTCATGGTGCACCACGGCGTTGTAATCGAAGAAAACAGTGAGCAAAACCTTCACATTTGATGTTGCCTGGTTCTGTCTGTCTTGGCTCTTCTGGCCGTTTCCATTAGAATGATTGGGTCTTGGTTTAGACGTCATAACCATATACCCACGTTTCGTCAGCAGTTATAACCTTTTTGGATCGTCCTTGACATAGTTCAGCATCTCCTGAGCAATACTAATGCGATGTTGGTTTTTCTTGTAATTTAGCAATTTCGGAGCAATCTTCGCTGCCACACGTTTCATGCCAAAACACATCCGGGAAAATTGCATGCCATAGGCCGACTGATATGCCAACATCCTCTGCAACTTCCCTAATAGTGATTTGACGCTTGCCAAAGCCATTTTCTTCATTTTTCCGTTGTTTTCTTCGTTTGTTGACGTGGTAGCAACTCCAAGACGCTCATTGTCATCAACATCTTCTCCGCCATCTGTAAAGCGCTTGTACCACCTATAAACACTTTTTTGAAACAAAGCAGACTCTTTGAATACCACAGTCAAGATTTTTAGTGCGTTGGAGCACTTAATTCCATTTTTAACTTGAAAGCTAATGCCGATTCTTTGATCCATTTTTAACAAGAGTACCAAATCTGAGAACACACAAAAAGGTGATCACCTTTTCAGTTGTAAAAAACAAAGTACAAACTTAAAATGGCTATTAATGTCAACTTATAAGAAGCGTATGTGTACCAATATACCAAAAAAATAATTTCGATAATCGAATGTGCACAGCCATCGAAAATTCAAAATTTACGTTTTCTTCCGAATAGACCTCGTACCTACTCAAGTTCGGGCCAGAAAAAATGAGGAATTCCTCATTGAAAAACCTCAAATTCAGCTCTCTTCTTCGGTGGATTTTGGCTGAATTTTTCATTCTTGTCACCTGCGATTTTGCCGAAATACTCTTGTTTCTATTGAAACGTACTGAAATAACGTAAATGAATATTATCCGTATAGTATCATTCTACACGTCATTGTTGAGAGAATATATATTGCACGAAAGTTTCTATTTCAATGGCAAAAATATTTTCCATATTGCCTTTTTCACGCTCATTGTGAAATGAATGGGGTTCTCGTAAATTGAAGATTTTTATCATTTTTATCATCATAGGCGTGTTAGAGTCAAAGGATGGTGTGTACATAATGAAAGTTTATTGAAGGAAAATATGTCCATATCGTGCATATAAAATGAAATCATAATTATTACTGCAGTGTCCTGTGAAATTCGCAAAAAGGGCAGGTATTGACTCAAAGCGTCACGCAATTGTCTTCATTTTACCATTTGAATTAGAATACAAATCGATTGGAAATGAATTGCGAAAATACTTAACATTGTACGTGAGTTATATTCGTCATTTGTCAGCACAAGTCATCTTTATGCAAATATTCAACAGCATATCACATTATATCATATCAGGAGTCAAACAACAAAGGAAATGAAAAATTTCAAAAACGAAAAAATTCAAAAATAAAGAAGCTATTGATTGATGAGGTCGATACTCGGAAAAAATTAATATCCATAATAGAACAATAATGGAAATTTTTTCAATAATGCGTATGACACGGGTTTCGAAGTGCTGTTTCTTCTTCAGATGCTAAATTAACACTAATGCAATTTCACAAATACATATATATCTCTTCTACCTAAATATAATATACCTCTTCTAGATTGTCAAGATAAAGAATAACAAGAAAGACAAGAATAGAATATTTGACCTGAAACTGAACATATGAACCAGGTGATGAAAGGCAGGTTTTACAATTGTAATTTCTATTGTTATTTTGACTTTTATGACATAGTTTATATGTTCAATTTCAGTTCTTAGATTCTTTTCTTCATTGTTATTCTATGTCTTGGCACTATAATTTACTATTAGTGAAATAATCTGAATTTATGAAATTGGACCAGTGTTAATTAATAGAAGTTGTACTTTGAAACGCGCGTCATGCGTCATATTTATGTAAATGACGCATGACGCATTTCTCACATATATAAATATGTGAGAAATTTCGAATTACTGTTTTACTCTGAAAGAGCAGAAGATATTTTGAGGTAATTATAAGTTATTATATAATACTGGGAAGTTGTTAAATTCCAAGAATGGAAATCCAACTGTCAGAAATTCAACACAAATTTTCAGTTGATTTCTTTGAGCAAGATAAATTGACGATGAAATCAAACGAATGAATGAAAAGACGTTTTATTGAGATTTTTGTTGTGGTGGTGGGAGGTTATAAAGCTTAGCTGGCCAAACCCAGGCCCGCGGGCCACATAGTGGCCCGCCAAGGCATTTGAATTTGCCCGCCAGCACTTTGCGCCAAGGCATTTGAATTTGCCCGCCAGCACTTCGCGCCAAGGCATTTGAATTTTCCCGCCAGCACTTCGGCAGCGCGGCGTGCGATAGCACTGCTTCCACTTGATTGGTCAGCCGAGCGCAACCGATCCGCGTCGTTCGGGTATTGCCGCTACTTCGCCCGCACCCCGCACGCATATCGGTCCCGTCTTCCAATAGCCAGACAAACGGACGGTTAGCGAGCATCTTAGTACCGTTATCAATCTTACTTGAATGCAAGTATATTGAATTACTAATTCGTTTTGTGACAATTCGTTTAATAAATTGGAAAGAATACTACCAAAACCTTGCATCTTCTCTGCAGGTAAGTGTAATATTTGCATGTGTTACAATTAGTTTGTTTGTTTGTTTGTAAATACTTTCCTGCACAGCAGGCGGCGCGGCGGTCTTATTGCCCAAGATGTAGGATTTGTACCTACGAATCTTAATTAGATATTTATTGATATTGTGGAGCGGTGCCTGTCCAAATTAATAGTTTTATTTTACTTAGGTACTAACCTTCATTTCATAAAACTACATGTACATTTACATGTAGTTTTACATGTACATTTACATGTAGTTTTACATGTACATTTTATTGTTTTAGTATGGCCCTCAGCAAACCTAGTACGAGTACATCAAGAATAAAGGATAACCCTCGGACGTTTCATGAAGAATGGGAAACAAAATACCTTTTCACCGAAAGCAAAGCCCGCAAACCTGTGTGTCTCATTTGCTCAGCAACAGTAGCTGTTGCTAAAAAATATAATTTAGAGCGGCATTTTAAGCAAAACCATACAAAATTCGACAAAGAGTATCCAGTGGGGTCAGCTGTAAGGACTGATTTCATAAATAAAAAGAAGAAAGAACTATTTTCACAGCAAAATATTTTTGTAAAACGACACGAAGAACTGGAAGCCATGGTCAAAACATCGTATGAAATATCTTTATTATTGGCTAAGAAGAAAAAGCCGTTTTCTGATGGGGAAATTATCAAACAGAGTTTGTCCATTTTTGCACAGAACTGCAATGATCAAAAGGTTAAAGCCATGGCAGCTAGTATTTCACTGTCGCGCAACACAGTAATGAGGCGAGTAGAAGATATGTCAACAGACATTAACAGTCAAATTGCAGAGTTTGTAACTAAATGTAGATATTATTCACTTGCATTGGACGAAACCTGCGATTTAACTGGTATGGCGCAATTAGCTGTTTTTGTACGCTGTATTGATGACAATTTCAATATATTTCAAGATATATTGGACCTCTGTCAACTGGAAACTACAACCACAGGAAAAGATATATTCATGAAACTGAAAGATTGCATTGAGGGTAAGAGCCTAAACTGGGATAAATGCAATTCAGTTTGCACTGATGGAGCACCTGCGATGATGGGGAAAACCAATGGCGCTGTAGCTTTGCTGCAAAATTACATAGGTCGACAATTGTTTTCTTATCATTGTATTATACATCAAGAAGCTTTGTGCGCTAAAGACATGACTTTCGAGGACGTGATTGACCCAGTAGTACGCTGCATTAATTTCATACGTGCCAGAGCACTTAACCGACGAGAATTCAGAACGTTGTTTGAAGAAGAAATAAAAGAATACGGCGAATTACATCTTTATTGCGCTGTTCGCTGGTTATCTAAAGGCGAAATGTTGAAACATTTTTATGATTTGAGGAACATGTTCTGGAATTTCTGAAAGAAAAACAAGCATTGCCAGCAGAGAGAGCTCTGCTTGAAAATTCATTATGGCTGTGCGATCTTGCATTTTTAGTTGATACATTGAAGCACCTTAATGTCCTGAACCTTAAACTGCAAGGAAAAAATTGTTCTCTTCCAACAATGTTCAACTTGATCAATGGTTTCAAAGGGAAGTTGGACTTGTTCGCAGCAAACTTAGAGAGAAATAAAGTCGACCATTTTTCCACACTTGCAAGTTTAAAAGAAGAATTAGAGATCACTGCCCTTGATATTCCTAAATACCTATCAAAAATAAAATGTTTAAAAGAGTCTTTTGAAAACAGATTCCAGGATTTTGAATCGGACAAGAGAAATATTCAGCTGTTTATAAATCCATTTGCTATCAGTTCTACTGACTTGGTTGATTATCCAGCAAACATACAGCTGGAAGTAACAGATCTTCAAAACCACACTGCCCTGAAACAAATTTTCTATGAAAATGTATCTTCAGAGCAGCTAACAGAAAGTTTTGCAAGTTTTTGGAAAAACGTTTCCAGTGAAGATTTCCCAACATTGCGCGACCTTGCTATGCAAATTTTAAGCAGGTTTGGTTCCACCTATGTGTGTGAGAAAACATTTTCAACTCTATCATACATCAAAAATAAATATCGCACATCTCTCACTGCAAAACACATTTCGGATTTGATTGTACTATCAACATCAGACTTAAAACCAAATATCGACAAATTACTATCACAAAAACCTCTTCACAGCTCTCATTAAATAGAAATAATGTTGTTATTATGTATGTTACTTAATTTCATTTACAAATAAAGTAAATTAAACCAAATTTTTAATGTACGTTTTGTGTATATTAATACCTTATGAATATGGTATTTGGCCCGGCGGCACCACAGTCTATGAAATTTTGCCCACCTTGAAAAACTATTGGCCAGCCTTGTTATAAAGTCTCGCGACCTTCTTCAACCCTGTGCTGCTTAATTATATTATTTCAAAAAAAAATTTTTTATATATGTTCAAATCATATTTTGAAGGTGCGGCTGTGGCCGACTCATCTTTACGTGCCATTCGGTCGAATGTCAGATTTTTCAATTCATCTGACATTTGATGGTAAAGGAAAGCACAGGATACTTTACCCACGTAATTGAGAACATATAGAATGTTTACAATTATATTTAAGTTCCACAGGTACAGAAACAGACAGTTTTTTAAGTAAAATGTAACTATTTCAGACATTCACAGCTTTATTGAATGTGTAGGTTAAATTACACTGAAAACTAAACAGAAACTGAGCATTTTCCTTGTAGATTGTGATAAACTCAAGTGGTTTGGACAGTGATAAACGTTTGAACATCCTTCATTCAATTTTCTGCCATTTCAATTTTCCAAAGAAGGGCCTCCAATCGATCGGAATTTTTCCATCCTATTATTTGCGTGGACGTTGCGCTTTCTGTCAAAATCAAGCGCTCTATCAATTCTCTTTATTACTTAACGTTTACTACCCGGAACGATATACCTCATTACTTGAAAACAGCGATGGATATTACGTGACATCATACACGTTATTCTATCAACTTGTTGCGGAAATATCACAATTTTAAACACTTTTGTTCTTACGAATAGCATGGCTTTCCTCTACCAAAGTTATTTTTCCAAGTAAAAATAGTCAGATGGGATATTTTTTCTCTGTGTATTCAGTTAATAATTCATATTCATGTGGTAACATTTTCGTTGAATTCTGTTTATTTCATTATTTCATTTTTGTTATTTCATTATTACTTTTCGTTATTATCATTCTTTCTTCTTTTGGTATTGAGGGGTTGAGTAATAATAGGTCTACTAATTCTTGTCTCTTTCTAATGTAACACAATTTGTAGGAAAGTTAATAAGGTCCTCCCGATTTCAAGCCTCACGGCTTTTGCATTTCCTCACAGCGAAACTTTCACATATCCCAGATGTTATAGGAAGCTTCGTAGGGGCTCTTTCCAAAATCTCAGGCCCGTGGCGGCGGTTCCCATGGAGGTGATGTTCATGGCGGCGATCTTCGTGGCGTTAATCCTTGCTGTGGCAAGTAGCTCTGATTTCTGTAATAACTTATAGAGATGTTTGCTGAGAACTTGGAGTGTGATGTTTGCATTCACTCTTCAAGTTCAGGATATTCAGAAATTTTATTTCCAAATATGGAGATTAAGGACTAGTTGGAGAGTGACGCCCCCATGGGTCCATATTATTATTATAATTATTGTATTAGAAATTGTGGTCAACCATTATCTCATCCCCATTTGCAAATTTTGCTTCAACCGTATTCTAATGTTTCATTGAAAACTTGTACACAATTATTGTGACAATTGTAGTAACTTGCACTATTGTTACACACTATTGAGAAAAAATCAATTTATCTAGAAATGTTTGATTATTTTCAATTATATGTTTATGATTAATCTTCATGTGGCTGTGTATTATTATTTTTCATTATAATTTGAATAAAACAAAGTAGATTTTTGATTTTCACTAATTTAGTTGAACATAACAATATTGTTTCGCGAACACATACAACATATTCTGTTCGTAAATGATCTGATGTATAATATTCACTCTCCACATTTGATGTTCGCAGACGATTTCATGATCATCTGTTATCATGAAATTAGATCACAGGACAACTGTGTTCAACTTCAGCTCGCGCTGGACCATGTTGCTAGTTGGTGTGGACAATTATTTGAGTTTGAATGTGTCAAAGTGTAATGTTGTCTCTTTCACAAGGAAAAGAGACCGAATTGTTTGTGATTACAGCATTCGGTTCTTTCTCGTTCTGATAAGGTGAGAGATCTTGGTGTAGTCTTCGATCAGAAGCTTTCCTTCATTCCACACATCACCCAACTTATTTCATCTGCCTCGAAAATATATGGATTAATTATACGCAATGGCAAATGTTTTAATAATTCCTCAACATTCATAGGACTACTTAATACCCAAATCCGTATCAAGTTGGAGTATGACAGCATGATCTGGCATCACATTTACACTTGCTATCAACGCCATCTTGAGGCTATTCAGAGAAGATTCTCGAAATTCTTAGTTTGGAGGGAGGATAAAATTTATCCACAGAGAGGCGTCAATCTTAACGAATTATTGAGTCAATTTAGTTTAATCTCATTGAAGAGCAGGAGAGAGACTTTATCACTCAAATTTTCGTACAAATTACTGCACAATAGTATTGATTCTCCTCCTCTCTTGTCCGCTCTGAAATTTCGTGTTCCTAGGCAAAATTATATACAATATTCATTCAGATACAGATTTATTCCACCTAGAGACTCCAAGGACCAACTCGCTAATACAATCTCCCATTTGGTTTATGGATTCTACATTCAATAGAGTTGCCAATAATTGTGACATTCACTTTGACTCCATAAAATTTATTATTAGGAGTTATGTGAACAAAGGGAATTGACTGAAATGTATTGATTTAGATTGAGTTCTTTGTAATATTTCAATAAATGTTATTATTTAGTTATTAGCTACTATTTTAGTTTTTTCAGATAAGATTGAGCTCTTTGTTATATCTCTTTCATTTTAATTATTTAGTTAGTATTTAACATTATGTTATTATGTTCTGTAATTGGGTATTATAACTGTTGAGAATAAAGAACTTATTATTATAACACTAGATTTATATGATAAACTTCCGTTTATCATCTATATCTGATGAAGCCGCTGTGTTGGCGAAACAATATTGTTATGTTTAACGAAATTATAGTGAAAACTACTTAGTTTTATTTACATTACGTATTTAAATTTTCATCAAGTATCGGCCCAATCGATTAATGAGTTTTTATTTTGAACTTGAAAATTCAAAAAAATTCGAAAAACATTCAACGATTCGGAAGATGATATTGAATATTCCCATCTCTCGACGCATTTCAAAATTGAAAAACAAGCAGCAAATTATTGAAAAATGCCAGAAGCAGCCGGATTGAACGATTCAATTATTTCTCATCGATTTCTATTCTGTTTTCTGTTATTCAGACACAGAGATGGCAGATCTCTGTGAGATCTCTTTCTGTGACTTTAAAAGAAAGGAGGTTTAGTTTCTGAACTAAAACGTACTAAATCGGAAAGTGATCTCAGATCTCTGTAAGATATGTTCTGTAACTTTGAAAGGAAGAAGGTTCAGTTTCTAAACTAAAAAGTACTAAGTACTACATGAGTAATAATTTGAATAATATCGAATCTTAAAACTTTCCCGAGAAAATATTTTTCTCTGTTGGTTTTTTGGTAATAATAATAATAAATATTGATAACATAAATTTATTGAGAAACATTATTTGCATTGTAGAATTACATTCATTTCAATCGATACAAAAATTACAACTGAGAAGAATGCTCTCAAAAAGACTGAATTGAGTTTTGAGTCTGATCTTCCATTCAGCCCTCGAGCAAAAATATTGCTTCAAACAAAAATATTGGTTGGATTTATATTCAAAATAATATACAACTTTATTAGAAAAGAAAAAAAATTACCTCAGAAATTTTAAACATTTAGAACAATTTCACATAGTGAAGAACATTTGTGTTAAAAACATATAAAAACGTATGATACAAAAAATTGATTCATATATTATTGCCTACATTCGACTCATCGAAATACTCTGCCACACTGTAGTATGCCTTTGTTAAGAGCAGATATTTAACTCTCCTCTTAAACAAATGAGCTTTCAGTACTTTCAAATTCGATGGTAAATGGTTGAAAATTTTAATACTCTGATGATAGAGAGATTGCTCAAATTTAGCTGTTTTATGCATAGGAATAAGTAGCACAGCACTGTTCCTTGTTGAATACTCATGATTACTATTCAATTTAATGAATCTATCTTCATTTTCTTCAACATATAACAAGCATCTATAAATATATAAACACGGTAAGGTGAGTATGTAATTATTAATGAAGATAGGTTTACAACATGTTCGTTGATGAATATTGAATATTAATCGAAGTATTTGCTTCTGTGTAATAAACACCCTATTTATTTCTGTAGAGCAGCCCCACAACAGACTATTATAATTTAGATGACTTTATATACAAGACTGTAATACACATTCATAACACAGTTTCTAGATCCGATGTTCTTAATTCTAAAGATTGCAAAAAATGAGTTACTCAATTTTTTACATAAGACCTCAATGTGTGATGTCCATCTCAAATTTCTGTCTACATATATTCCAAGAAACGCTGTTGATTGGGATGATGTTATAGTGTTGTCCCCATATTTAACATCCAAGCTACTAATTCCATTGCATTTATTGAACTAATATTCTATTAGAACACTTTTACTTACTGAAAAGATATATTATGCACTCTATATTTTATATGCTTCATACTTGAAGACGAGTTCCATAACCTGAACGTTAAATTTCATTCAGAATTTGAAAAATTCTTAGAGATACACATTAGATCTTTATATGTACGCTTGCTGCTGATACTCCAGCATCGGTCCTATTCAACAGCACACTCTTTTTAACTTTTCTCTACTGAAAATTGAGTTGTTTCAAAATTATTGAATTATCTACTCATGAATATTTTTGTTATTTTAATGGTAAACACATTTGGAAAATACATTCTGGTGGTTATGAAGTCCAGCAAATTCAAGTTCACCAATTTTCGCATTAATACTACGAAAGCCAAGTTATGATAATTAATTCATGAATTGATGAATGTCAAAACCAACAATGGTTTATTTTTAGTGAATCATGCTATTCAATGAATTAAATATTGATATGAATGAACGGAAATATTGAATAACGCTTTATCTACGCTGGATGGTTTATCTTTGAAAATTTGTGGTGATAATCCATGCTTGTGGTTATTATTATGTCTTGGAATTTTGTTCAATTTGCATTTTGAAATAATTGGAAATTGCATATTGTTATATTTAGAACGAATTTATACCTGCAGTTTGAGCAGAATCTTATACGAATTTCTCTATTCTAATTGATCGAAAAGGTGAAAATTAGTTTCATTTAATTGAATTCTTCTCGCAGAATTCATAATTTTCAACAAAAGTTCAACGACAAGCAATTCAACCTCGAATTGAAAAAACTCATTGTCAATGAAAAAGATAAAGGAGGATATATATATATATATATATATATATATATATATATATATATATATATATTCTCTTGATTAATTTCAATTTTTCAAATGAATGTTCTAATATTCATTTTCTTATATATATATATATATATATATATATATATATATATATATATATATATATATATATATATATTAAAAAATTGATTTATTGCCTGTTTAAGATAGTTCATTCTCAATGTTTTCAGCAATAATAATATTCTGAAGTTTTTTAACATCCATTGAAAATTACAATTCATGTAACTCAATAAGAAAACGAATGAAACTTATGTGGAAAATTAACATGTAGTTTTCCCAGAGTATGCCAGCTTCCGTGAGTTGTTTCTTCACGAAAACTCCACGACGTTTCTTCTTATGAATAGAAAATCGAATCATAAACCTCACATGGACAAGAGTACCGAATTTTTCGTGAATCATCCTCAGTGCAAATTTTTCTAGATCTCCCCTCGTATAATCATTAAATACGAATATTATATCAAACGATTCATCAAACTAACCGCATTTCGAATATATCTGAATATTACTCTGTGCTCCCAAGAGATGAATATTTAATTTGATATTCTGGATTCTATTTATAGTACAGGTTTTTAGAGGTCTAAATTGATTAGCTCATTTATTACTGAACTAATTTCGTCAGAGGAGAAACTTGGAAACATTTTCCTTCCCGTGCCATGTTAATTTCGATATAACCAATTTATGTTCAATCGATATAACTTGCTACTTACTCACTCGAATTAATAACACGATAGATATTATATGAAAGCGAATTAAATAGAACTTTGAACTGCAGTTCGAATTTTCTCGGATTGCAGAGTTTCATTTATATGGCAATTTCGCCTTACAGTGCGATGGAAACTTCAGGGATAGTTTCACCATGAAATTTGCTCGGCTGAATGAATTCAGCATTCGCTGCCTTTAATATTCGGAACACAGCAATGACTCTTTTCTGGTGAACGATGCAATGTTTGAAGGCGGTATGTTTATCGCGTATAAATTTACATATCTGTCACTGAAATTTATTTCCATTCATTAGAATCACTGATTCGGTGCTGTTTTCTGGAACGGATATGGAGAGTGGTATATTTTCCATAAATTCTAACGAAAAACTTATACTGAAACGGCTGCTGTTCCGGATAAATTCTGAATTAGAGATTTCATCAAATTATTCAAGATCAAGTAGTGCTAGAATCGAATAAAGTTTTCTAATTTTGTATTTTCCGTTTCGACGGCGACAAATTAGTTTTTCATTATTTTACATTCTACTTCAATTGTGGAAAGAAGTAGAATGAAAAGGTTTCTCCAGAGATATTCTAAAATAGTTTGACAATTTCAAGTTTCATTGAATACTAGCTGACTAGGCGAAGTTCGTAACGTCCAACAATTAACAGTCAATGAATAGAATGATACCCTTAGCTGAACTTAAATTGATGATTTTAATTACTGTATTGAAATCGATACAATCGTAAATTTGGTATGAAGAACACGCTTTCGTTTTTAATTTTCATATATAATTCGAAGAAGAAAAGATTACCGTTCTCACACTGCCACGACTGTCAGTGATAACTCATGACTTCACTTACATCACCAGCCAAAACAGTGGTTCATGTACGACGCCGGGTGGCTTCTTCAGCAAATGCATATTTTTTGTTGCTTCAGCGCTTTATAACAGAGTTTCGTCTAATACGGGGTTCGTCACCAATTATTCTGTGCGCCTCCTTCAAGTTCAACCCACTTGTCCTAATTCAACTAAGATGGAAAACACAAACGATGAAAACTTTTATGAACTTTATTTCACCAAAGAGGGCTTATAATCGAATAACCGAAGTACAACATACTATTATAATAGTAGACATATAATAGTAACTATTAATGGTTAGTGAAAATAAGTACCTAAACCGTTCATTGTCATCCCCTGGGGGAAAAATTGTTCGCCCCTCAAATGCGGTTAACCCCTATGGTTGGGAACCCTTGGTATAGTATAAGTATATGTAGGTCTATACAATTTTATATAGAGCATTTTTACAAAGTTTACTGAAATTGCAGTTAATGCTACTGAACAGAGAAAGAATAGATAGATATAGATAGTTCAATTAATACCTAAGCCGTTCATTGCGTCTCCCCTGGAATCATTCTACGCCCCACAAATTGGTTGTAAAGAAGCTTTGGTCTGATATATAGGTCTATATAATTTTATGTAGATCATGATTACGAAGTTTAGTGAAGTTTCAGTCAATGCTACTGAACAGAGAAAGAATATATAGATACGGATAGTTGAACAGATTAATTATTTATTAATTATTTTTTACATAACTTAATAAATACCAAAACCGCTCATTGCGCCTCCCTCCTTAGGATCATTCTACGCCACCCAATATGGGGAGCCCCACTGGCTAGAAGGAAGTCTTGGTATAGTATATATGTAAGTCTAGTCTAGTAGTATATAAGTCTATATAATTTTATATAGGTCATTATGACGAAGTTAAGTGAAGTTTCAGTCAATACTACTGAACAGAGAAAGATTTAAATAGATAAAAATAATTAACATAAAGTGTGTTTTTTTAGAGGTATAGAACTTTAAATGGCAATAAAACAACGATGGATCATTCGATTGACAAGATTTTTTTTTTTCGAAATATAATCATGTGGCATTACATATCAATATGACTTCTGGCATATGACCGCCACGGCTGGCTCGGATGTAGTCCAATCTGAACGTCCAATTTTCGATGACTTTTTCCAACATTTGTGGCCGTATATCGGCAATAACACGGCGAATATTGTCTTCCAAATGGTCAAGCGTTTGTGGCTTATCCGCATAGACCAATGACTTTACATAGCCCCACAGAAAGCAGTCTAGCGGTGTTAAATCACAAGATCTTGGAGGCCAATTCACAGGTCCAAAACGTGAAATTTGGCGGTCACGAAACTTGTCTTTCAATAAATCGATTGTATCACGAGCTGTGTGACATGTTGTGCCGTCTTGTTGAAACCACAGCTCCTGGACATCATGGTTGTTCAATTCAGGAATGAAAAAGATAGTAATTATGGCTCAATACCGATCACCATTGACTGTAACGTTCTGGCCATCAACGTTTTTGAAGAAGTACGGACCAATGATTCCACCAGCCCATAAAGCGCACCAATCAGTCAGTTTTTCTGGATGTAACGGTGTTTCGACATACACTTGAGGATTATCTTCACTCCAAATGCGGCAGTTTTGTTTGTTGTCGTAGCCATTCAACCAGATGTGCGCTTCAGGTAAAATGGACGTAGTGCGCGATACGTATTCCGCACAGAACCCTTATTTTCGAAATGAAATTGCACTATTTGCAAGCGTTGTTCAGGCGTGAGTCTATTCATGATGAATTGTCGAACCAAACTGAGAATAAATCACTTCTCAGCTGTTAAATCGGTCGCCTTCTTCAACAGTAATGCCAATTAAAGTTCTATACCTCTAAAAAACAACACCCATTATAAATAGTTTAACAGAAAAATTGATGTAGATAGTTTAATAAATACTCAAGCCGTTCATTGCGAGCAAACCAGCCCCACTCCGGGATCATTCTACGACCACGAAATGGAGCCAGCATTAATACGAAGTTTGGGGAAGTTTCAGTCAATGCTACTTAACAAAGAAAAGAATGGATAGATATAAATAGTTTTTCACATTGGCTCAAAATTGGCTTCATTTATGAACCGATTGACATGAAACAAACACAAAGTGTTGAGTGAAGCTTACCGCAATATATTAGTGGAAACCTCATCTAAATCGGATAAGCCGTTCTTGATATTAGCGTGTACAAACGCACAGATGAACAGACAACAATTCCAACAATCATTGCTGTGGGATCTATTGCATTGATAAAGATCCCAATGAAAGTTTTTCGTATATATATCTTCCATGTACATACACCGATCCGTTACATCCTTATTATATGTGTAGATATCGATTTCAATCAATCGATTAATTGTTTGTATGAATGGAAAGAACGTTCTCACGTGTATCATTGATTTATATTCGATTTGCAGTTATTATATTTCAATAAACAAATTATCGAAATTCGTTTGGAAATATTGATTATTCTGAAAGCGTTTTGACAGTAGAAGCTTGTTATTTCGTCATTAAAATGATTGGATAAAATAACAATATATACATATAACTAATCAAATATAGTGCTGAAGATTTTTCCATAATTTTTTCTATATTGCAACGTTAGTTCTTCACATTTAATAAATTATGATTGTAGCTGAAATTGAGTGAGCTTTTGCGACTTTTGAAAAGTTAAACTCGTTAACAATTTCCCGGATATAGTGACTATATGACAACTCAGAAACAAAAGAACATTAGCCGTAATCCCCAATGACGTCTCTGACAGATAAAGACGAAACGTCTGAAGACGGAGGAGTTCCAGTTGAGCACGGTCTCTAAATATTATAAAACTTCTACGATTTCCAAGATGTTTCTCTTTGTTAATCAACTTAGCTAATGGAAGAATATATTGAAAAATTTTATTAACTATTTTCTACATATTTTTTAACAATATCATTCAATTCGAAACAAAATTAAATTTTTCGTTAAATCTAAAAAGCTTCGGCGTTTCTGCTTATATTTTGTATAAGTAGGGTAGAATGTTTTACTTTAATTTCGCCTTTTTATGAGCACTTTTTTAATATTTTATTGAGATCGTTGTGTAATTTAGTTATAATTACTGTAACATTGTATTATCAATCATAAACACTACACCAGACATGAACGCTATACTCAAGAACTTAAATGAAATGTTTCGTGGCATGAACGTTTCATCAGGAACTTCTTGAAAAGTATTAATTTTCTCGAAACGTCTTAGATTCAAGACACAAAATCACTCAAGGTGATTTTTGGGTAATCAGAAAAACTCATTCTTTGAGTATTCTCATGTTTCGATTAATTCTCTGATATATTCCTGATAAATATGAATAATGCAACTAAGATTATAATTATAAGATGAATACCTTGTCGCAACATTTTACACTTCAAACAAATAGTAAACATGGTTATGGTTTGAACTTTTTCAGAAATTTTCATTCCTGAAAATGAATTGAAAATTCTCAACGAGTTGACTTTTATCCATTTAGGTTATTTTGTGTTCAATGATTCTATGTTTCATCAAATCATATACCTACGAGATTAGGACTCAAGATCGAATCTTATCTTATCAGAGGGCTGTGTTATGCTTATAACTATCGAAGAATTTGAATTATTTTGAAATGATTATTAGTAGATTTTTGTAATATACTACTTGATAGCTGAAGCGAAAAATTGCATAGAGATTATCATTTCTAGAAGTTGATATCGATATATTATAATAATCATACATTCTTAGCATAACATGATAACATCATAACATTCCTTACATTGTAAAATTACATTCATTCAATTGATACAATAATTACAACTAAGAAGAATGCTCACAAAATGACTGAATTCAGTTTTGAGTCTTCCATTCAGCCCTGGAACAAAAATATTACTTCAGTTTATATTCACAATAATATACAGCAATATTCGAAAGGGAAAGCAAAAAAAATACCTCAGAAATATTGAACATTTCAGACAATTTCACATGGTGAAGGACATCTGTGGCAAAAAAAATAAACAAACATGATACGAAAAATTGATTTATACATTATTGCCTACATGGAAGTACATACTCTGCCACACTATAGTATGCCTTTGTTAACATCAATGACTTAACTGTCTTCTTAAACAAATGAGCTTTCAGTTATTTCAAATTTGACGCTAACTGATTGAAGATTTTAATACTCTGATAATAGAGTGAGTGCTCAATTTAGCTGTTTCATGCTTAGGAATAGGTAGCACATCACTGTTCCTTGTTGAATACTCATGATTAGCATTCAATTTTATAAACCTATCTTCATTATCTTTAACGTATAGTAAGCATCTAAATATATATAAACAAGGTAGGATGAGTATGTAATTATTAATAAAAATAGGTTCACTTCTGTGTAATAAATACCCTATTTATTATTGTAAAGCAGCCCCACATCAGAATATTATGATTTAGATGACTATATACAAGACTGTAATACACATTCATAAGTTTCACAGTTTCTAGGTACAATGTTCTTAATTCTAGAGATTGCGAAAAATGAGTTATTCAATTTTTTACATAAAGCATAAATGTGTGTTGTCCATCTCAAATTTCTGTCTACATATATTCCAAGAAACTCAATTGATCGGGATGATGATATACTGTTGTCCCCATATTTAACATTCCAGGTACTGATCCCATTGCCCTTCAGACAAAAATGAACACATACAGTTTTGTCAACGTTCACCATCAGATTGGTCATTCGAAACCAATTTACAAACTCCCTCACAATGCATTCACATGCCTCCAAAAGTACTTCATAAGTCCTGCCAGAAACAACCACCGATGAATCATCGGCAAATAATGTCACCAAAAATCGGGACACTTCGCAGGCAGACCGTTTATAAATAATATGAATAGAAGAGGTCCGATTACAGAGCGTTGCGGTTACTCAAAGAGCAATATCATGTCTCTGAGAATAACTCTCGCCTATTCTCACTAACATTATTCTTTCTTCAAGATAAGTACGTAACCAATCCAGAAAAACGCCTCTGAAACATAAATTGTAGCATTTATCAAATATAAATTCAAAGGATAGTGAATCAAATGCCGAAGACTATTAATCACTAAAATATGATTATTGGCTAAAAACTTTTGGCGTTGCTACTGTCAGTAGAATAAAGAGACTTATCTTTCTTCCAATCCAAAAAAGTTCAAAACTCTGAATATACTCAATACCTGTCTTCGCTCCTTCTCGACCTGGCATGTCATAATCAGTTGACAATGTTCAAAAAAATTTCTCCATTTCACCCGGGTCATAAAATTTAAACACCCATCGTAATATCGACTGAATAAATGTACTTTTCCGATTCTTTCACAAGTTGTCGAATTATCTATTTCATGCATAATAGAATACAATAAATAAATAATGTATCACATTTCAATTAAACTGTCAATCCTCGTCCCTTCGAAAATTCATTTCGAGCTGCAAATTAACTGGATAAAACAAAAATAATTCATTGGCAGCCATATGAAAGAACTGCTCAACGCCCAATATTGAATCGATATTCAATATTCTCCAACTCCATTCGGCATAATATACGGGCACATATAGTGGATATTCTCACTTAAAGCAGATTCGCTCTGCTTTCACAAAGGCTCAGTATTATCTTCGCCATACATTTTGACAGTCCTTCGTTTACCTGATTAATAGATCCAATAACAATTTGTCAAATTCGTTAAAGGTAAAAAGCTACATGTTCAATAACCACATTTGTCTTTCAAAATCAATTAACTAATGCACACCGATTAATTCAATTGATTTCGAAATGAAGCAGCCTGTCTTTATAATTTTACGAAATTATTTTCGGGTAGATGTTTTTTTGAAGACAGATTCGTAGAATTAGATTATAGAATTCAATAGTGCAAACTGATGTATCTATCTCTTACGGGTGATTTTTTGAGAGTTAAGTTTTCAGGTTGGCAGCACTGGTTGTAATGGCATCCAAACGTCATCTGTCAAAGTGAAAAGTTTTCAGTATACTCTGCCATTTCATCATGGAAAGACTTACAAACGAACAACGATTGCAAATTGTTGAAATTTACTATCAAAATTCGTGTTCTGTGAAAAATGTGTATCGTTTGTTACAACCCTAATGGGCGTCATAATCGACCTGGTAAATCAACAATTCGTGCTGTTATCACCAAATTTCGCACCAAGTTTACTTTGTTGGACATTGAACTATTGTCTCGCATGCGTACAGTGCGTACTGAAGATAATATTGCAGCCGTAGCGTACGGTGTTAAAGAGGATCGTGAAATGTCAATTCGTCGCCGTTCTCAGCAATTGGATGTGTGTTACTCAACCACATGAAAAACTTTACATGTTGATTTGGGTTTGAAAGCTTATAAAAATCAACTTCTGCAAGAATTGAAGCCGAATGACCTACCAGTCTAATTTTTGGTGAATGGGCCTTAGAACAGCCTAATGAGAATCCGCTGTTTCATCGAAAAATTGTGGTCAGCGATGAGGCTTAATTGATATGTAAATCACAAAACAAAACTGTCGCATCTGGAGTGATGAACAGCCACATGCCATACAAGAAATACCGATGCATCCCGAAAAAACGACAGTTTGTGTGGTTTATGGGCTGGTGGCATCATCGGTCCATTTTTCTTCAAAGACGACCGTGGAAGAAACGTTACCGTCAACGGCGAACGATATCGAGCCATGATACGTGACTTTTTTTTGCACCAGTTGGCCGAGTTGAACTTGGTTGACATGTGGTTTCATCAAGACGGTGCCACATGCCACACAGCTCGTGAAACAATGGACATGTTGAAGCATGAATTTGGTGAGCAGCTTATCCCCGGAATGGTCCTGTGAATTTGCCTCCAAGATCATGCGATTTGACGCCTCTCGATTATTTCTTGTGGGGTTATGTAAAGTCGTTAGTGTATGTGGACAAGCCGAACACGATTGAAGCCTCACAGGATAACATAACACGCGTAATTCGTGCTATACAGGCCGAAATGCTCGAAAAAGTGACGCAAAATTGGACCTTCCGAATGGACCATTTGATACGGAACCGCGGCCATTACATGAAGTTATCTTTCAAATTGGCAAAAGCAAAGTATCAATTTCAATGAAAATTTTGAATATATGATTCAAATTGAGTGTTTTATACGATTTGAAAAAAAACTACGCTTAAAAAAACACCCGTTATTTTGATTTTTCGAGCTTCATTAGTGTAGTTTCTCCATTTTTTTTTCTTATTTCAATTTGTTTTTTTATGCATGATAACTCAGACTTTTGTCCTCACTCACTTTTAGAGGTAATTTACAGGCAGAATATAATATCAACTGTTGCTTGCAGAAATCAGAGACCAAGTTGAAAGAGGTTTTTTTCATAAGTAATGGTTTGGCCTGATATATTCCAGAATGGCCATTTCGAATTATCAAACTTTATATCTGTAATTTCTTGCCCTCGGTACAATACATTCACTTAACATATTGTTATTGATTTCAACGAATTGGGATATTATTTCACGCATTCAAATTACTGCAATATGCCGAAATACATTTCTCTCAACAGAGTTGAGAGACAAAAATGCCTATGCCTTTTTATTAGATGAATTGTTTCACACAATGATATTATCTCAGTTAAGTAGGTCAACAATGATATATTTCACGCAGGATTTTGTGAGTAGAGACCTCTCATTATACTTTTAATTATCTACCACACCACCTGTATGTCTACTTGCATGTAAATTTTTCATTTATATGGAAAATATACTTAGAGTTAGGAGATGATTCAAAAACTCTATTTCGAATTTCCTGTGAACGTATCTTAATTCTATCGTGCTTCATAAAACGTTATATTAAATGAACATATTAGCCAGAAAGGCAATCAAATATAACCGATAAATCATATAAACGAGCAGCAATATTGCCAAGCAAAAGCTATAAAATGTCGTCAATTAAAATACTTCCATCTTCCTCAGATATTTTCACTAGCATATTTCGCTTATCAAAGTATATAATAATATCGCTAAACGAAGTTCGTGAAAGCAAATATTTCTGAATATTTAGGGAATATTGAAGAATTCAGAAACAACAAAGGAAAATTCAAAAAGCAATATCTCATCGAAACGAATATTTCGTAATAAATTTTCCAACAAAAAATTTCACATGCTTCACTAATTGAAGGCATATCATTTTCATAAATATACAAATTTGACTGAATAAAAACACGAATCTGTTCGACATTTCACTTCCCAATTACGGATTCACTAATGGAGGTGTATTATGCTGTTAACAAAGGCTTAACCTATTCAAATCGCGCGGAAGCCACAAATAAATTCTGTCTTTTCACGACAATACAATAATGGTGAAATATTAATGTGTTTTTCTTTTCCAGGTTAGACGCTATATTTGCATATTTATAATAGAAGGCAGACTGGTGAGTTTTTCTTTAGAGTTATTACAGTTTGATACATTCAGAACTCATTTTCACCCGAACAATATTATTCAAAACTACTGAGTATTCATTTGAATGTTTCAAATTCAAAATTTCAAATTATGCGATCTTTTTTATCTTATACCTTCATACTTTGCACTACGTTCATCCTATCTCATTTGTTCTCTTTTTCGCCTTTTAAAAGGGTGAATGTTGACTAATTCATATTCAATTCAGAAAATTCCTATTTTCTGCTTCTCGAAAAAGAGCAAGGTTTCTGCCTTGAAATTTCTTGAAGCAAAGAAATGTTTATACAGGTGAAAGTTCTTGTTGCAGAATTGATAAAAAGGTTCTTCGTGCTACAACAAATGAAGATGTTCCTTGGAGGTTCCACCATCGCCATGATCATCTTTTAGTACTGATAATTCACTAGTTTCCTTTCGAGCCTAAGCTGTTAGACATAAATGAAACACTTATCACTTGGTGCGAAAGTACAGCATAAAAATACAAATTTCAGATTTTTCACAACCATGCACTTCATAGAAAAGATCATTTTCTATTCTCTTCAACCCTTCTTCATCTTCATCATCCCAACAAGTTACGTGGGGATGGTTTTCCCAATAATGCGATGCCATTTATTTCTAACTTGGACGTCTTGTTCATCAAGAACGAATGCTTTCATGTCCATTTGAAAAATCGTCACCATCCAGGAGGTCTTACTCTACTCGTACTTTTTATGGGAATGGAGAAGGACCTTTCGATCATGTCATCGTTTGGTTTTCTCATAGAGTCACCATGTCAGCGTACTCTGGGTGTTTTATGGGTGATGGACTTTGAGACTCCCCCCCAAATGTTTTTTTTTAACCTTGTCTTAAATGTGCGCCCTCCTGACCTACATAACATACGCGTCTGCGTTGTTCCCCAAATTTAAAAAAGTGCACTTTTTCAGAGACAACGCTCCTCGCCAAAAATAATGATTCATTCTTCACGTAGAAAGACTTTATTTTGAAACATTTTCAAGCCTCTTTAATACGAGTTGGTTTGAATTATTCATAAAGTTCATGAGATACTTATTTGCGAGAATCCTTTATCGCTTGTTTTATGCAGAAGGGTAGGCGCAGCAGCAAATTTCGTGCCTTCATAATAAATGAATAATATATATATTGTCTGTTAAGGTACTGAATTCATCCAATATTAATTTATTAATTGATTAATAAGCAACGTGTAACTCTGAACACTGTGATTGTGATAAATTTGTTCAATATTGAGATGGTTTTCAACGCTTAAAACAAAACCTGAAATTTCATGATTGGAATTGTTCACAACAAAACAGTTTCATAAAGTTTTAGACATCAAACTAAGCATTCAATCTTTGAGACGTCCTTTATTATAGTTAATCGTTCTGAAATATATTCTGAATAATTGAAACAGGCTCCAAATTTTTACTATAAAAACGTTTGGATTAACATTCAACTTCAGCAAATATGAAATATAAAATTACGTCTTTCTTGTCCTTAGAGCATCATATAAATCATAGAACATAACGCAGGAGAAAACTAATATGTCACTATAAACAGACATTCTATGATTCTGGTTGAGGTGTTCCAAATAATCTGAAAACCATAGATGAAAATGTTAGTATGGCGAGTTTTTGAGACATAGCAAACAGTGGTTTGCACAGCAAACTCCAGACAAACGCTAGTATATTTCTGAGCTAAGCTTACCTTTATAGTTTCGCTGCAAAAATATCTGGAACGCCATAACGAAAGTCATAAAGCGATTGGATGGTTTTTTCTCTATGTACCACGCCATTTGAGTTTTCTTTTTCTTGATAATACGAGGTTGATCAAAAAAGAATGTGAATTTTGAATTTTATTTATTTATTCATCAATATCCATTTCGTCCCCTTCAAAGTAATCCCTCTTAGGTGTGATGCACTTATGCCAGCGCTTCTTCCAATCCTCGAAGCACTTCTGAAATGCTCTTTTCGGGGTAGCCATCAACTCATTCTTCGATTCCGACTTCATTTCATCAATTGTGACCAAACGCTTTCCTTTCAATGGTCTCTTCAGTTTTGGGAATAGGAAAAAATTCAAAATGAGCCGAATCTGGTGAATACGGTTGTTGGGGAATGATAACGATGTTGTTTTTGGCCAAAAAATCACGAACAAGCATTGATATGTGGACTGATGGATTATGGTGATGCAGAATCCATGATTTGGTTTTCCACAATCCGGTCTCTTGAGCAGTATTGCTGCACGCAAACTTTGCATAACTTTTTTTTCGTATTTCTTATTAACCGTACGACCTCTTGGCAAGAACTCATGGTGCACCACGCCGTTGTAATCGAAGAAAACAGTGAGCAAAACCTTCACATTCAATCGAACTTGGCGTGCTTTTTTAGGTTTTGGCTCTTCTGGCCGTTTCCATTGGAATGATTGAGTCATGGTTTCGACATCATAACCATATGTTGCCGTTTTGTCTCCAGTTATGACCTTTTTTGATCGCCATTGACGTCATTCAACATCTTCTGAGCGATACTGCGACGTTGCTTTCTCAGTAAATTCGCCAAGTAAAACTGCTAAGCGTTTCATGCCCAAAAACCCAAAAATTGATTGATATACCAACATCGTCTGCAACTTCTCTAATAGTGATGCGACGATTTTCCAAAATAATTTTGTTTACTGTTTCGATGTTTTCTTCGTTCGTTGACGTCACTTTTTCTAGACACAGTAGACTCTCCGAATGCCACAGTCGACATCTCAAGTGCGCTAGAGCACTTCATCCCATTTTGCAACGCAAAATTTGATACAGATTCTTTGATCCATTTTTTCAAGAAAAAAAAATCGGAGAACACACAAAAACGTATTAACCTTTTTTAGTTCTCAGAAACAAACTACTAATCCAAAATGTCTAATAATGTCAACATATGAGAAACGTATGTGTACCAACACAACAAAAAAAATTTCTATAATCGAATGTGCAGAGTTCTCGAAAATTAAAAATTCACCTTTTCTTTTGAACAGACCTCGTATAATAGAGGTTTCGATGATTGAATATCTTTTTTTGCCGCTTGATATCCAACGTCCGTTATATATTCCCAAACAATTGTAGTTTTTATATTATTCTATAGTTGATAGGGTTACTGGTTTTCATTGTATATCATTTTTGAATTCTTGAAATATAATCACTGTTGCGAGAATAATTTTTAAATTTCTCACCCCAGTAATTTTCTCACCCCAATGATTATTCTAATGAAAGTTCAACGATTCAAGCGTTAATAAGATAATTAATTGAGGATGTACTTCAGTAAGTGCAAATTGTTTCAAATATCTAATCCAGGAGAGACTTCGTACTGTTTTCGGTAACTTTTCGAGATATTTGAGCAGGAGGAAAATTGATACAATTGACGAAACAAGTTATTTGCAAGACGAACATTCTAAATCTTCGACGAGCAATCAATTACAATTTGCTCTATTTGGCAAAGTCAATAAGCTGGTCCAAATTGATGAACAGCAATGTTTACTGTATAAACATTGGAAACCGTAATGGAGAAATTCGGGAAAACAGATTTGCTTTGCCGAATATAATAATAGGTTTGTAGCTGAGAGTCGCCAAGAATCTGAAAGGCCCTTAAAGTCAGGTGTTTTTCTTGATTTCATTAAAATTTCCATTATTGTTTTATAATAATAATGCTGAACGTTTGAGAACGTTTTATAAACACAAACAAATTGTGTTGTTATGTGATTAATCGAAAATGAAAAATTTTAATACAGATTATCAGATGTTTGTGTTATTTTGAAAGATTTGTATTTGACTTTATGTAACGGGCGAGGATATTACATTTTTGTCACAATCACTACAGAAGGACTTAAATGAGTTGTATGTATGGTTATGCGACAACAATATGAAAATTAATGTTAAAAAATCAAAATTTATGATAGTTGGCAGTAAATACAAGATAAAGAATTTAAGTGAAACTAACCTAAAAATAAAAATTGATACAGAAGTAATTGATAGAATAGATAAAATGAAGTATCTTGGCATAATAATTGACGAGAACTTAAATTTAAAAGCGCATGCAGAGTACACTGCTAATAAGATGTCAAAAAAAAATAAGCCTTCTGTACAGATTGAGAAATAAAATAGATATGAACACAACCTTAATATTGTTTAAGACGTTGACACTACCTCACATTAATTATTGTTCGTCACTTTTATTCAATCTACAGAATAATTGTCTTGATATATTGCAGAAAATACAAAATCGGGGTATGAGAATAATACTAAAATGTAACAAAAGAACACCTATTAGAGATATGTTGTCAACGTTACAATTGATGAGTGTAAATCAGAGAATTACTTATCGAACACTAGATTATATATATATATATAGGATCAAACAAAGAATGTTACCTAGTTATCTAGGAGAAAATTTGCAGTTTGTTAATGAATACCATGATTATCATACCAGACATCGAAATGATTTTCAAATAGATACCTATAGGACGCATAGTATGTATAGATCCACGATGAGTAAGGGGCTTGTATTATACAATAAACTGCCCATAAATATAAAGTACTGTCAGAGTTATCGACTTCAAAAAATACTTGATGGAATATACTTATAAAAATTATTTGTGATAAATGTGAATGTAAACTGTCTGTTGATAATAGCTTTGTGCTAAATGAAGGTTATTATTATTATTATTATTATTATTATTATTATTATTATTATTTAGGGGTATCGGATATTTACATTGTTATGTAATCGAAGACCACGTTGAATTAATATTAATAAGTTCTTCATTTTCAACAAGTATAATACTCAATTATAGGAAATAATAACATAATCGTCGTCTCCGTAGCGTAGTGAGAGAGTGACGGACTCTCACCAGGGAGATCTGGGTTCGAACCCCGGGCAAGAAAGACATGGACGTTTGTGTATGTATATGAGATTCAGCAGTAAATAAATGAATGATATAAATGGATAATGTCCAAAGATGACGAATCAAAAACAATTTCAAAAAAATAACATAATACTGAATGATAACTAAATGAATGAATTGAAATGTGCATTATGTGTGTTTATTAGCAACTGTATTGAATGTAGACTTCATAAACCAAATGGAAAATTGTATAGGGTGTTTTTTTTAGAGGTATAGAACTTTAAGTTGGCATTACTGTTGAAGATGGCGACCGATTTAACAGCTGAGAAGTGATTTATTCTCAGTTTGGCAATTCATCATGAATAGACTCACGCCTGAACAACGCTTGCAAATAGTGCAATTTTATTTCGAAAATAATGGTTCTGTGCGGAATACGTATCGTTGATGAAGCGCACTTCTGGTTGAATGGATACGTCAACAAACAAAACTGCCGCATTTGGAGTGAAGATATTCCTCCAAATTGGAGTGAAGTGTATGTCGAAACACCGTTACATCCAGAAAAACTGACTGTTTGGTGCGCTTTATGGGCTAGTGGAATCATTGGTCCGTACTTCTTCAAAAACGATGATGGCCAGAACGTTACAGTCAATGGTGATCGGTATAGAGTCATGATTACTAACTTTTTCAATTGAAACATTGAACAATTTGAATGAATGTTGAACAACCATGATGTCCAGAAGCTGTGGTTTCAACAAGACGGCGCAACCTGTCACACAGCTCGTGCCACAATCGATTTATTGAAAGACACGTTTGGTGACTGCCTAATTTCACGTTTTGGACATGTGAATTGGCCTGCAAGATCTTGTGATTTAACACCGCTAGACTACTTTCTGTGGGGCTATGTGAAGTCATTGGTCTATGCGGATAAGCCACAAACGCTTGACCATTTGGAAGACAATCTTCGCCGTGTTATTGCCGATATACGTCCACAAATACTGGAAAATGTCATCGATTGGACGTCCAGATTGGACTACATCCGAGCCAGCCGTGGCGGTCATATGCTAGAAATCATATAAATGTAATGCCACAAGATTATCTTTCGAATAAAAAAAAATTCTTGCCAATCGAATGATCCATCGTTGTTTTATTGCAATTTAAAGTTCTATACTTCTAAAAAAAACAACCGTTATTTCAACGTCTCCATGCTTAGTTTGGTCGGTTTTTCCTCTATAGAATGATAGGAGTTTTTTTATCGATAGCCGCATTTCTATGAGATCGAACTTTTTTCATCATCGAGTTCAATCTAATTGAATACGTTACGCACTAATTCAATGAACAACTCAGGCTGATTTATAGAGATCCTCAGAAAAGGAACGAGAAACAGACTCGAATCTATATTGACTCATAAAGTCTAATCACAAAAGGCAGTACAATCTCAACCGGATGTTCTGAGCTCGCTTTGATCAAAATACAAATCAACAGTATTTCAGAGTGGGTGTGGTTTATGCAAGTGGATACCTGGAATATATCTTAATACATTTCAAAATTAACTTTATATTGAAAGTTTCTCATTGGGCTGCAGACCGGATGAAGTGCCTCCAAGGGGCAATGTAAACTTCAACCGTGACGAGGTCGTTTGAAAATACTCCCTTTGATACTAAACTAAAATATGTCTTTTAATCGAAAAAGTTCCGTTTAAGCAAATTTTGATAACCAGATATAACCGAAGTGTATTATCTCTATTTCTATATATATATAAAAATGAATTGCTGTTCGTTAGTCTCGCTAAAACTCAAGAACGGCTGGACCGATTTGGCTAATTTTGGTCTTCAATTATTTGCGAAAGTCCAGAGAAGGTTTAAAAGGTGAATAAATATGAAAATGCTCGGAATGAAATTTGTGTCTCTCGTCGTTCAGAAATCAAATTGATAGAATAGTTTCAAATGAATCTATAACATAAAAATGAATTGATGTTCGTAAGTCTCGCTAAAACTCTAGAGCGGCTGGACCGATTTCGTTAATTTTGGTCTTGAATTATTTGTTGAATTCCAGAGAAGAATTAGAAGGTGAATAAATATGAAAATGCTCGGAATGAAATATGTGGCTCTCGTCGTTCAGAAATCAAATTGAAAGAATAGTTTCAAATGAATAACCAATTAGAATTTTTATATCTTTCTTACTACATATTTATTTTTAGGCGGTAAAAAATGAACTGAATTTCCGATAACTACAATCGTTAACTATCTATCAGATTATTTTTATGTAGATTGATAAATCCTAAGGTTTGTCACAAATTGAATTTCTGATATGTGACATAATATTTGACCAATATACTACATACAATTTGACCATAATATTTGACATTTGACAACCAACTAATATATCGATCTATCCTCTATGACATAGAGTCTATGTCGATCGATACCTCATTTATGTGCTCTTTTCATTTCAAGTTATGTGCTCTTTTTTTTTTGACCTTTTGTGATAGTGACAATTTACCTCTAAGTGCGCCAGAACTTTTCTCACTTTGATTAATTACAGTTTACGATGGCGAGGAGAAGACGACCTGACTTAGGTCGTGGCAGTCAATCAAATGTGCGATGAGCTACCTAACGATAATTTATTATATAATAAAATAATGGATTGAAACATTTGGATTGAGATTCACTGAGTGAAACTCAACAACTCTACTTACGAGTATGTTCCGGGCGGTTATCCCATTATTAAGAGTAATAACTTAATTTCTAAATCAATATTGAAATTGACGAAATATCAAAATGCATCATTTCTATTTGGAAATTTCTAATTTCAAGTAGAAATTATGCTTCCTGGAATTTCAAAATTATTTCAGAAATTGAGGAAGTTCTGATTTAATTTCGAAATAAATTGAAATCAGGAAGTTACTTTTAGAAATAATGCATATTGATTTTACGTCAATTCAAAAATTAAATCAGAAATTTATGTATTATTCATCATAAAGGACTAACCACCCGAAACATATGTAGAGTTGATAGTGTTTCAATTTCAATTTATTGTTAATATACTGCAACTCAACGGCTGGACTGACTTGAGTGAATTTTTTTATATGCATTCATTCGTTTATCCTAGTAGCTTGGAATGTCATGGCAGGACAACGTTTGTTGGGTCCGCTAGTATTGAATATAATAATTTTCGTATTCTATGTAATAGATTATAGATTATATTGTTACGAATTTATGGGTACTTCAAGTAATTTGATAATGACAATATTCCTAAAATAATTTATTAACAGTGAGCAATTATATACACTTTATAACGGTTGTGATATATTATTCTATGAGTGGAAATATTCAACGACACTAGTATTTTGATTTATATTCATCATTATTCGCAAAGAACAAATTTATTCTACACGTGGTTGTTGGTTTTGTTACTCGACCGAAGAGGAAGTGACAGAGAGAGTGAGTGTCAGAGATAGTGACAGATCCATGATCATAGAAAATGAACCTACGGAAAAATCTCTTTGATCGTGCCTACGACGGTTCTCAACAGTCTCGTCATTTCTCGCAACGTCCATAAATCATAGAGGCGGCTTCAGGGTAAATCTATGAAACTGCCCCTCTTAGCGTTGATCGTCTCGATCAGAATTTACCCCGACCTTCAATATTCCTCCTTGTTACTTCGTAAGACTATCGAGATGAAGCACTTTTGGCTTCGTTCTAGGGATGCATTGGATCCTGTATACCACATCATTGATTTTCTTCATAACCTTGTATGGACCTTCCCAATTTTGGCACAAATCGGTGACAATCCTTTATTCCATTGCGGATTATACAACCAGACTAAATATCCTTCTTTGAAGCCAGGTGAATTAGTCCTCAAGGCATACATGTACCAATTTAACCATTCCTTGCTGTTAAAAATGGTGTACAGTCCAAATTTGGTTCACAATTCCAACACATCACCCAGGATCATTTCCAGGTCTACAACAAATTTTTTGTTATGGTTATTACACAAGTTAAGGACAAGCATTAGGACGATGCTGAACACTGTTACAAATGTATATGAGCAAATTAAAAGTATTATTATTATTAAGATCGTGTTGGTACTAGTATCTGGAATAAATCCTCCATTTCCTATTATCCGAATTCCTGTATTATTCCCATATACTAAACCATAATTTCTCATGAAATCCATTCACACAGAAATAAGGCTTTTCCTTAAAGGACACTCTGTTCTTTCCCGAAGCCTCAATTATCCATTCCATTCACCGCTCATTGTGAGAAAAAGCTTTTTATCTTCCGGACCGAATACTTCTGCACTTCTACTCAATGCCTCCATAATTCCATTTCGGAGACATTGAATAAGCCAATCCATTCAAATTTTTGCTTCAGTTTGGGATTCCTGAAGGGATTCATTCTTTTCTTTTCTCCTGCCCTTAAGTTTAATTTGGTACAGCAACTCCCTGTTACTATTGCCATACCTCAATGTTTCATCTTTCACATATTCTTCATAACTTACTGGATCACTTCGTGTTGTAAGACAATAAGCAGAGGAAACCTCGTAGTCGTTCAAATGCTTCGGAGTATTCAGTTTTCTACCTCTCCTAGACATTTTTACTTCTGGTATATCCGTCTCATCAAAATCCTGCTTTTCTGGACTTTCTTCCTTTTGATTCTTTATGTCTCTTCCTTTTCTGTCATCACTTACTATGTTTTGCTCTAATCCTATCATTTTGTTATCTAAATGCCCTGCAATCATTTATAACCTGTGTCATCAAAAATCACGTCTCTTGGACAAATAAGTTCGCTCTTGCAATCGTCCCTTACTGGACTCATTTCCAATTTTAATTCAACTTGTAATTTCTGTTTGTCTTGTGGTCCCCAATTTGTCGTCATATTCAATAAGCCCTGCTTATCTTCCTGTCTTTGCCTTTCTTTGTCGAGTTTTTCCTGTTCTCGCCTTTGTTCTTTCATTAATTTCTTCTGTTCTCGCCTTTGGTCTTTCTCTAGTGTCGTTGTTCTTTTTCCAGCTTCTCCTGTTCACGCCGTTTTTCGTCCTTTAGCCTTTCTTGTTCTTTTACCATGAACGCCTCCATCTCTGTTTCCGTGACCGCCTCCATTTTTGGCATTTATCTATTACGTACCATTTCTGACACCAACTGTTACGAATTTATAGGCTCTTCAAATAATTTGATAATGCCAACATTCCTGAAATAATTTATTTACAGTAAACAACTATAAGCACTTTATAACGGTTGTGATATTATTATGTATATTATTCTATGAGTGGAAATATTCAACGACACTATTATTTCGACTTATATTTGTCATTATTTGCAAAGAACAAACTATTCGACACGTGGTTGTTGTTGTTGTTGTTACTCGACCGAAGAAGAAGTGATAGAGAGAGTCTGTGTCAGAGAGTGACAGATCCATGAACATAGAAAATGAACCTACGGGAAGAGCTCTCTGGTCGTGCCTACGACGGTTCTCAACAGTCTCCTCATTTCTCATAAAGGAAATGTTTGTCATTGATATTTTACTCGAGAAAATTCCCATAAAACCTCTCACGTATCAGAATCATAGAGGCATGTTTTTCACATTTTTTATCGAACTAGTTATCGTGTGGGTACTCTATTTAAACAATATAGATAGAATCCAGGCGATGTATCCTGAAGAGAAAAATATTTTCGAAATTGAGAGATATTGAGAGAATATGTTACAGTGATAGGTTGAAAAATTCTATCGGGTAATAAATGGTGTCATGTTAATCGATTTATTAGCCATGCTGTATTATACCTCGTGCGTTATGGTCGATAAGGCAATATGCCAAGCTATATAATTTGTAGCCTTCAGCAGCACAGAGAAGTCATTCTGTAAAGTTAAAGCTCCCGTGGGATGTTTAAATACGGGCTACAAATTAGCTGTTAGATATTCACCGGTAAACACCCGGTTTCATTCCGTTTTCAGTATGTTACAGTTCCAATCGGTCGTTTTTGTTCGCCATTATATTTAAACTAGCTACAAACCGGGGAGCTGTACTGAGTTGCTCCAACGAGTTTTTATTTGATAATGCCTTCATTAATTTAGTTCTTTTTCTTTATTGAAAACTTTTTCATTATTTTCACATATAAATATCTTTTTCTCATTATAATTTATATTATTTCAATACGTGCTCTAGATTTCATGTTTAATTTCCCCTTCTTTTTATATATTTTCATTTCTCGGGTCCACTATTTTCGCACCTTCAATAATCAGAATTTAACCGAACCATGTACGTAGCATTTTTGATTCAAGGAAGAATTTCTGATGTACCTCTAAGTGATTTTGTACATCTTATCAATTAGGGATTAAGTTATTTCGAGTGTAATTAATATCTCAATTATTTCTTCAAATTAGAATACGGTGAAAGCATAAGTGAAAACGTAAAGAGAAGCCACTCTATTTGAATAAAATCTGGTATACTAACGGGTGATTTTTTCAAGAGTTAAGTTTTTCAGGTTGGTGGCACTGGTTGGTAATGACATCCAAACGTCATCTGTCAAAGTGAAAGGTTTTCAGTATACTCTGCCATTTCATCGTGGCAATACTAACAAACGAGCAACGAATAAATTCTGAACGTAGATGTATATATGAATTTTGTAACAGCTACTTCTGAATAAATAAAATAGCCAAATTGTATGTCATACTTGAACGATCGATCATAGTATAATAATTTTCACACTGTGCTGTTTCTGACCGTTTCTTTATATTTGAAATATTCATTGCTCCAAATCTATTATGCAAATTGCTATTTACCGCGGTCTTATTAATATGAATATTGATTTTCATTATATAACAACCTCATCAAAATATAATATCTGAAATTATGCAAAACACTAGCACAACAGAATACACAAAGTCTAATTGAAAAATAATTGGAGCTGACAAGCAAAGAGGGGTAAATCGGGTGTGAAATTGGAAATACGAATCTTTCATAATAAATTCGAACCCAAGAAGTTAATCCGTTATGATGGGTGGCCTATTATTTCTACCTGTTGAAATAGCAAAGCTCACTAAACCTAAAACATAGAGACAAAGGTCAGTTGATTGAAACGCTGTAATTAATAGGTTTGACCTTCTGGAAAATTGAGGATTTTCCGATAATTATACTTTGCGAGCGAACGCTTCCGACAAAATTGACATCCATTTAACGTTGAAAATGTGCAGTACATCTCACGCATATCGAGATAAATGGGTAGTTTCGTTCACCTTATTGCTCTATGCCATTTAATAGACCGCCTTCATCTGAAATATATCGAGGACATTAACAAATTATTAACTTCGTCTATTATGGAGTCCACAATTTTGATACTTTCCACTTTATATCATTGACCCTCAATTATATTTCAACATTATCCGATGAAACAATATTTCAGAATCAGAGGTTCCCAAACTTTACCGCTTTCTGAACTGTTGTTTGAGCTGAATGTTTTTCGCAGGCCTTCTAAAATATCATGTTGAAAACGTTTCTGAGGAAGCGAATATCATAACCCTTAAAACTAATTTTTATTTTTTTTTATTTTATTTTTACATACAAAGGCTAGCTCAACAGACAGTTTAAAACTGTCCTATGATAGAGGAGCACATATTACAAATGTTAATTACCTATAAACTATCTAATATGTATATCTTATAGAAATTTTTTATACATCTCATCGAAATAAAGTTTTCGATGCATTGACTTAAATCTTTTCATCTTCAAACAAAATACCTAATTCTACTAAAAATGATTAGATGAATACATCACGAAATGATATGTCTATAAAAACTAATAATTATTCTATTATTGACCTTTAAATAATCTCTTTGTCAAATAAATTCGTAATCGAACGAATTTTCCATACAATCACAGATGATGCCTCATCAGGCCAATATACCACTCACGAAGTTTAAACTAGACCGAAATCTAAATTTGCAGAAGAAGCAAACAAATAATTTTCACTTATTAATAAATTGAACAAGTTTCAAAATTTCAAAAATATTTCATATATTGTCCACCCAATATTGTTTCAGTATACAATACATTCATCAGGAGAATAAAAACTGAGTACAAATATGTATTAACTTCATTTATATACTCCTACTAAACTCAAGGTTTAGTAGGGGGGAGTTGTTTAACTTGAGTTACTCGTTAAATGCTGAACCTGTTTACTTGTATCTATTAATTTCGAAAGCTTCCAGGAAGTTAAGTTTCAGACCTTTGTCTTCTTCGTGGAGATTTCAAACCAATGCGTCATTCGCATTGGTTTGCGAATGTAGAATCTGATTTTTTGTTCTAGAGCTTCTAAAGTGTTCTCTTATTCTGGTATGTTTTACCTGACTGTCCAATGTAACATTTCCCACATTAACTTACTCGATCTATTTTTGTTATTATTTATGAACTTTCCTAATGTATTGATTGTTTTCTAGGCAACGAGTTTTTTGTATTTTTTGAGAAGTATTTATTTTATTCAAGGATTTTCCAGAGTATGTGATAGGTGTAAACTGATAACTGTCATTATTTTTTTTAACTCCCACCTACTAAACCTTAAGTTTAGTAGAAGTATATAAATTATTTCAATTTATATTTGTTCTAAGTTTTCCTCCACCTTCGGTTTTGTATACCGAAACAATATTGTAGTGGACAATTAATGAAATATTTTCGTAATTTTCCAAATGCGTTTTATTTATTGATAAGTTGACATGGAATTTCAACACGTATCTCCCTCCTAAATCAAAATAATTTTGATTCTAATTTGGAAAGTATACGATAAAAATTACCCTATAAATTGAAATCAGTGCAACTTGATATAAAAACGGTATACAATTAACACATTTGTGGCTATTAGAAACTGCTTCTAGAAGTTCGTTTTCGAACTGGATTAATTGATTAAATGTGACATAGTAGTCGCCTGTTTCTCCATGAAACAATTATTTCCATCCAGGACGGAGTACTTGCCGAAACAATTTCCGAAAGTGATGTAATCAACCTTTGAATAATTTAACTAGCATCTGTATCCAACTGTTCAAAGAAATTTCGTAATTTATTCTCGCGGAATTATTCAAATTTGGGGGTGGGAGAATTCGCTGTTTCGATCCAGATTTTCAGTATCCCATTTATACTGGGTATTTCTAAACATCTACATGTTTTTGTATGCAGTCGAAAAAAACGAAATATCTCCAATCATGAACTGTAGCAAATCAATAGTGATTTTATTAATTTTACTGTAGATTAAGTGAATACTTGAAGATTTAAACGAGTTAAAAACCTTAAAAATGATCAACTCTTAGCAATATGCTGTTATACAACGGAAAGAAATACTGCGTTGTATAAAATACGGGTGATATTCTGTATTTGAGATGGGTGAGTCATACTTGAACATTTTTGATTCTGCAGCTAAAGATTCTGTTATACAACGCATAGAAATACTGCGTTGTATAAAATATGGGTGATATTTTGTACTTGAGATGGGTGAGTCATACTTGAAGATTCTTGATTCTGCAGTTGAAGATGCTGTTATACAACGCATATGAATACTGCGTTGTATAAAATAAAAGTGATATCCTGTACTTGAGTTGGGTGAGTCATACTTGAAGATGCTTGATTCTGCCGCTGAAGATTCTGTTATACAACGCATAGAAATACTGCGTTGTATAAAATATGGGTGATATTCTGTACTTGAGATGGGTGGGTCATACTTGAAGATTCTTGATTCTGCAGCTGAAGATGCTGTTATACAACGCATAGAAATACTGCGTTTTATAAGAAATTGTTTTTCTGAAATATTCGCTCATCCTGTAGCAACAATATTCTAACAAAACTGGAAGCAGCTTAGAAATTAATCATCATTATCAAAAAAATAAGGTTTTGTTTATGAGAAAAGTCATCCCTTTGCTGAATCAATTTTTTTTCAATATGGGAAGTGAATTTTTTGTGTTGAATAACTATTTATGAACATATAAAATTATAAATGGAAATGGACACCAAAAGACAAAACTGAAAATTATTTTCAGAATGTTTTTCGAAACAAAATGATTATTTGATTACCAAAATAAATATAAATCCTAAAACAGTATAAAACTCATTATATAGAAGCGAAGTATTTCTAGTTGTTAACAGTTTTTTTTTTTCAACTAACAGCAAAGGGATAGCTTTTTAATGAAATGACAGCAGAAATATCACATTAAAAATTAATATTAGCAACGAATATATGCAGATATAATATTTATTCTCGATTTTCTGATGTATAAACCAGTAGAGAAGCCTGTCATAATCATCAGAATGATTCAACTTTTTTATCTTTTTTATTGGAGTTCCTCAGAACAGTAAAAAATGAATATCTTGATGGAATGCTAATTGATTCATATGGTGTTGTCACTGTTTGTCCACTTGTTAAGTGAACTTTTTAAACATGATATTTGAAATAGAACAAAGTGATTTCTTCTTTTTTTGGACATATAAATCCAAACGTGCAATTTACTTCTCAGCCTACTAAAATATCAAATTTATATTTCAAGATTCTGATCAAAATCACCCTGTATATATCAGTTAAGATTCAAAATGATATCTAGTTAGTGCTATACATCATCACGAATATTGAATATACCTATAAAACGTTGAATTATATAAGGAACATCCTCAAAATATTGTTCGAAAGTTTCAATTTGTAATATGAGTAATATTGTTTACTTTATGAGAATTCGTTTATAACTTGTTTCTATAAATATCTAATTCTAGTAAATTATAAAGTAAAATCGATAGGCATAAATATTTCCTATCATGTTTCAAGAGAACGTATTTTGTTTAGTGAAAATCGATATTCCGAAAGAAAATAGATTGATAGAAAAGAACTGATCAATTATGATAATTTCCATAAAGCAACCCCCAAAATAGAATCAGATTCATGGACATAGTATCGATCGACTGCATATAAATGGTCTTAAACAGTTCTATACTGCAACATATTGTGTTTTAACCTGCCAAATTTCTAGAACCAGTCTTCTGATGATATAATTAGATAAATTTCACAATTTTTTGTCCTAACTCTAAGTCTAAATTTCATGAAAAAATCCAAAGTAAACTGCTGATCAGGTCTCGAACAGTTCTACGAGTATACTGCAATATATTGTCTTTTAACCTGCCAAATTTCTAGAACCAACTTCGAGTCTAAATTTCATGAAAAAATCCAAAGTAAACTGTTGATCAGGTCTTAAACAGTTTTATTTTACAACATATTGTCCTTTAACCTGCTAAATTTCTATAACCATTCTGCTGATGATATAATTAGATAACTTTCACAATTTTTTTTCCCAACTCCGAGTCTAAATTTTATGAAAAAATCCAAAGTAGGCTGTTGAAAAAACTTGACATAATTTTTTCAATTTTGTCAAGGATCCAAGCGAACGTAAAATCCGTTCAAAATCTTTCCGAGCAATAAAAATGTTGTCCATTTCAATGGGTCATTCTCATTCGCCAAGTTCACGAAGGAATTGAAGTGAATTTTCCCAACAGATTTGGGAAACCAAGTTTATCCTTCAGGTTTTGTGTTCGAATTTTGCAATAATCTTCCTGCCATCTTCGCTCACGTCTCAGTTCTTGAGATTTGATGTTGCCCTATAATTACGGGGATGCAAATTAATTCAAAACAATCGGAGCGTCCGCTTCTTTTTGTCTCCCGAAATTCTGAGCATTTGCGTGACCTTGTAATTTTCCCTAAGGATTCCTTTTCATGGACGAACTTTGACCTACCATAATTGAATTCGAACAAGGCATCCTTTTGATCTCCCTACCAATCTGAAGCCTCTGGCTTCTTCAGGTTTTCAATTAAATGATAATGGAATTCTTTATATATATATATATATATATATATATATATATATATATATATATATATATATATATATATATATATATATGAAAACGACTGATACGTCAAAACGTGTAACAAAATAAATAATTGATTCTTAGTAATAGTTATTTTAAAATGAATTTATCCTAGAAAAAAACAAAACCTGAATACGTTAAAATTGGCCAGTAAATAAATTACGAGAATAGGCCTCGATGGACGTGGAGCTGCTGACGAGTTCCTTGCAGAACTAAACAGCTGTCTCGTACCTCCATCAGATGTGGCATCGATTTCAATATTTCTCTATCATTTTTTCCTTGAAGAATGATGATGGTATCACATCGTACAACTTCAAATATGTAGCTCTGCTATAACATTCTTTTGGTTACCTATTTTGAATTTTACAAATGAATGTTCTAGTGTTCGTAGTGTTCTAGTATAGCTTAAATATTACATTCAGTACCATTAGCACAAAAACTTCATTTCCTCAAAAATGTCGCCGAATAGGCCCCTGAAATGCGGGAAGAATCGCGAACGTACTACTAAAGCAACCAATTGACATTTGAAAACATCATATGATGACATTTGTCAAATACACGTTACAATTCAATGGATACCTACGGGTATAGAAGAGATGTTAACGTTCGATGCTTGGTGTGTCTATGATCTGAGAGATGTTTTCTATTGATTCCTATAGGTGAAATTATGAAGTATTCATTACTTGACGGTTTCCACTTGGAGACACGAGAACATGCTTGGGGGTTGAAATTCTTGCCTCACTTCAAAGGACGTGGTGTGACTGACGAGTTCCTTGCATAACGAAACAGCTGTCTTGCATTTCCATTAGGTATGGAACGATTTCAATATTTCTCTAACGTGTATCCCTTGAAGGATAATGGAGGCAATACATCGTACACGTTCACATATCTAGCTCTACTATAACATACTTTTGGTTAATTTGAATTATTTCTAAACTAATTAACATGCTTTCGATTGGAGTATATCTTTAGTTACGTTTAAGAATTGTTCGCATAGCTCTTTTCAATTTTTGTAGCTGCTGAGTTTTTCCTTTGCTCCAGCCGAATAACAGAGTGGTACAATGTTAACTGCTTAAAGTTGAACAATGAACAGAGTGGAACAATGTTAATTTCTCAAAGTGGAACAATGAACAGAGTGGAACAAAGTTTATTGCTTGAAGAGCAGTCAGATTCATCATTGTAATTGAAATTGATCATTGAAATACAATTTCTCATCTAACGTAATTCCTAAATATTTAACAACTTTTGCCGTTTCAATGTTCTGGTTCTTAATTTTAATACTTTTCGTTACTATTCACCTTCAAATATACATTGTTATATTTCTTATTACTGGAAAATTCATCCAAATTCGATTCAGATACTAAAACATATACTCGAACAACACATCGGTATTTCAAATAATTCTCAAAACAGAATTTCATCTATACTTTTCAACTCAGAAGGCATAACGTCTAAATTGGATACATCAAGAGTGCACAAATTGAGTTGCCCAGTGTGTAATGGAGTGTATATATAGGTCAGACCGAGCGGTCATTCAGTATTTGATTCGAATAACATATGTCGCCATACAACAGATATAAATGTGATTCTGTTTTCACCAAAATTCTAGAATGCATGGTCTTGTTTTATCTCAGACTAATAAATTTAGATAATACAATTCATAAAATTAAATTACTCAAAATCATTAGAAGTTCTCAAAACCTACCCTCATAAATTTTTCATCAGTGGCGGACTAGTTGCAGGTCATTCATTGTCGTTCAATATTGTAAAATGGTATTTTGTCGTATTAAAAAAAGAGGAAAGCAAATAGGCTAAAATGAAACTCAATATTGGGTATCCCGCTACGGGACCCCAAAAATTATTCGAAGTTATGGATGACCACAAAATTTGAATTTGAATTTGATCCTTTAGGTGATGATTGGAAAATTTATATTTTCAAAATTACTGGTGGAAATGACGAACAAGGTTTCCTCAAGCTTTCCAAAGGACATTCATTGTCATTTTTCACTCTTACATTGTAAGAGTGAAAAAGACATTCCTGGACTGACCGATATCAAAGTTCCGCGCCGATTGGGACCGAAAGGTGCTAACAACATAAGGAAATTGTTCAATTTGACCAAGCTATGATGTACAAGCAAGATATGTAGTCCATTGCCTCTTGAAGAAGGTAAACGTCAAAGTTTTAAGGCTCCTAAGATTCAACGTTTGATTACACCCGAAGTTTTACAACGGAAAACACAGCGTTAGGCTCTTAAGGAGAAACGTTGTCTGGAACGTAAAGAAAAAATGAATGCCTACAAAAAATTGTTGGCACAAAGACAAACAGAGTATAAAGAACTCAGAAAAGAAATGAAACGTCGTCGATCAGCTAATGTTCGTGAGAGCAAAAGCAGTGTAGACATTTTAAGGTAAGGTGAAAATGACTCTCATTTTCATTTTGTATTGATTTTAAATTTGTTCTAAATAAAAGTCGAAAAGAAAATTAATATGCTCATCTTCCCTTCATCACTAAAAATGTAAGAAATAATTTCATATACTTCCTTTTTTTATGATCGATAAATAAAAGTATGTACTTATATAAACCAAAACAATGAAGTCATTAATATTTTGAATGGTCGGATCATCTGCCTGATCATCTATCAAAACAGCGTACTTTAGGTCCCCTCACTTTCTAAATGTCATAAGAATAATAGGCATTATCGAAATTGCCCCAATTCAAAATTGTTAAAATTTTTTATGATTAATACTTAATATTAACGAAATAATTATGTTTTTGTTTCATTTTTAACAATTGACACAAGATTTCCACTGTTGAAAGCTATGGTGGATCTAAGTGAAACACTGTGACGTTACTTTATCAAAATATTCATTTATCTCCTGTATTATGGTGTGATGTTCAGTCGAAAAATCTAATACGACTGACTTACTATGAAAAATATTATATCAAATGTTTCGAAATTGAGCTTTTTCGATGGTACATACTGAAACCGTAAATAAGGAGAGCATAATAAATATCACTAGGTCATTTCGAGGAATGCTGAACATTTTGTCTAAAAAGCGTGGTCATGAGTGGTACAAGTGCCTAAAGAAGGCCGAGAGAAGCTTGATGACGATGAGTTCCTGGAGTTGCAACCTCGTCAAAAAACGAAAAAAACATCGAAACAGTAACGGAATACTGTAATACTGTGAAGGAAATGATTTTAGAAAATCGTCGAATCACTATAAGAGAAGTTGCAGAGGATGTTGGCCTATCAATCGGCTCAGGCCATGCAATTCTCTCAAGTGTTTTGGGCAGAAAACGTGTGGCAGCGAAGTTTGTTCCAAAATTGCTGAATTTTGAGCAAAAGTAACGTGGCTTTAGTATCGCTCAGGTTTGCTCAAAAAGGTCACAACTGGTGACGAAACGTGGGTATATGGTTATGACGAAACCAAGACGCAATCATCCCAATGGAAGCGGCCAGAAGAGTCAAGACCAAAAAAAGCACTGCAAGTTCGATCCAATGTGAGGGTTTGCTCACTGTTTTCTCCGATTACAATGGCGTGGTGCGTACAAGGAAGTTATGCAACGTTTCCGCGAAGCAATACGGCTCAAAGGATCGGCATTATGGAAAAATCATGGATTCTGCATCACGATAATGCACCAGCTCACACATCAATGCTTGCTCGTGATTTGTTGGTCAAAAACAACACCGTTATTATGCCTTGACTACCGTATAGACCAGATTTGGCTCACTGCGACTTTTTCCACTTCCCAAAACTGAAGATACCAATCAAAGGAAAACGTTTTGCCAAAATTGATGAGATAAAGTCGGAATCGAAGAACGATCTGATGACCATACAGATAAGCGCATTTCCGAAGTGCTTCGAGGACTGGAAGAAGCGCTCTCATAAGTGAATTAGATCTGTAGAGGATTATTTTGAAAGGGAAAAAATGGATATTCATGAAAATTCACCTTTTCTTCTCAACAAAGCTCGTATATTATTTCTGTACTAAATATGAATTGTTATTGCCTGGTTTTTCCACTTGTTTACTCTTATTATTTTCAATATATCTATTCATTTACATGGAGTATTGGTTTGTCAATTCATACTCGAACGTACAATTAGTAGTATCACAAAATATATTTCTCCATAATATTTGAGACTTTCCTCCATGCTATTTTTCTTCATCAATGATGTTTATTCGGTTCGTATCGTTGAAAGATGAATACCCAATTTCACGAAAAATCCAGGAATATAAGCTCACATCAATAAATAACTTCCAAGGTCTCTCGAACATCGTAAACGAATACCCCTAATTGGTATATATTCATGATGTAATATCACCAGTATTATTATCAAAAGATAATCTGTTTTTGCTCATGTTTTGGTAACCTGAGATGTACCTAAATTAACTGTTTATCAACTGATGAAGTCGTTATACCTATTTTAAACTGAGTATGAATCAGATCTCAATGAAGTTGATTGAAAGTTCGCCGATCTCTTGGTGAAACATTATTGACTATCATTGCATAGTATAAAACAAAGTCGCTTTCTCTGTCCCTATATCCCTATGTATGCTAAAAAATACCACGAAGATTTCCGCGATACAAAATGACAGTTGGATGGTGAAATAGTCTTCTAAAAAGTGTGAACTACACCCTTCACTTTTCAGCTCATCCATTCTTTCCAGTTGAAACTTTCAACCAAATGAGTACCAAAAAACTTCTTCAAATCATGGATTTTTCAAATAAACATAAGTTATAATGATAATATCCTTATAAAGAGAAGTTATAAGGATGAAAACAAATCCAGTATTTTTGATATCCATATACTGTAGGTATAGATAACAGATTCACCAGATTTGAACACATTCTACTTCTATTTCTGAACCATGTGATGGCCAACCCATGTTCAATTCCAATATCAATATTATTCATATTGGCAAAGAGGATTAATTGGACCTTTTTGGTAAGCCCCACAAATTACAAATGTAGGATATTTCAGTAGCTTATTGAATGGATTTATTAACTTAAATTATTCTCCCCTCCTTGAACTTTCCGATACCAGGTAACACCACGAATTATCCTGAAATGAAAAACGCATATTCATTAGACAAGTTTAATCCTTAATTGATTGATTGAACAAATGTCAATTTCCACCTACTAATAAGAAGTTTCCATATTGTAAATGAAAGTAACTCAGTTTTAATAAATGACACGGTAGTTTCTTCTATCTCTAGATGAAACATTAAGTTGAAAATAATAAATTAAAATTAACACACTTGGCTTAAGTTTAAATAAATATATTAAATACTCCACATATAATACGGGTGGTTAACCCATTATCAAGAGTATACAATGTTACTCAATACCATGTAACTCAGTTTTATCGAAACAAAACAATTGTTTCACCAGCACATTTGGTACATCATATGATACACGGAGTAACAATTATAACACTGTACAAAAAAAAGTTGAACGTTTTATCTACTTCATGAAACAATTCTTACTAATATTCGGTTAAGAAACACGAATATAGCAAAGCAAAAAATGCATTAACTCTATATTTTTGATATATAATTGATGAGAATTATTGTTTCTAAGAAATTGGTTAATATGAATTACATATGCTAACAACATGTAGAGTGTGATTGAATGATAATTTTGATTGGATGATTGAAAGGTATATTTAATGATATTTAAATTCAAAATTCTTCAAAAAACACTTGCCAGGTGTTTAGATCTACGAAAAATCAACTGATTCCTTTGATCGCGATCTTTCAGCTCTTCCTTCTCTTCTAAGTGACCTCTGGATCATCTCTACATTTGAACCAGCAGTAATCTGCAAGCATTGCTTCATTCCCACAGAAATATCTTGATGTTCTCCATGCTCATCACTGATATCTCCGCAATTTGATGGAAACAAATCAAGATGGGAGAAGAGAATATGGATTTTTAGGGACATATTACAGCAGAGTTGGTGGTATTTTTGTAGTTCAGTAGCCACTAGAGAGGAGTTATCATCTCTTTTGTTCCCTGAAAACCCATGTTTAACTCCCTTGGGAGCTTTCCAAGCTTCCTTTTCTTTCTCTTCCAAAACTGAATCAAATGCAACGTCCTTTTCAACTTGACGTCTTTGCTGACCAACAAAGATGGCGCTTCTCAGTTCATGGCTTCGACAAAATTCTTCATCATGTCCAGCTTGATATGAAAGAGAGGAGGAAGAACATTTTCCTGGATCTATGTAGAATAGGTCGAGTATCTGATGAAAGATTCGGGTATTTAACAGTTTTTATTGTTTTCATTGATAATCCTTCTTTTATAGACGGAGTAAAGCAAAAATAGCATTCGTCTATGTGGTTAGCGGGCTCCAGCCAAATCATAGACACAGCAAAAGCCATGGATCGTTTTTAATTTTTCAGCCATTCTCGTAATATAACTGAACCCGAATTGCAACATATGTGTGGAAGCCATGGCTTATTTTGGCTTCCTACGTTCATACCAAAATAATGTTAATATACAGTCTTCACAAGAGGCGTCAAATTGCCATTTCGTAAAGCAAACATTTCGCCACAAATGTAACAAACATTAAGAACTCAATTCACACATTTCCGTTGCATGTTGACTTCTCTTTTTGAATTACTCCAAAACAAGATGATATACACTAAATACTATAAATTTCACTGTTAACGCAATAGTATCAGATTTAGTAATCTTCTGTAGTCAAATTATAATTTGACAAATAAAATTTATGTGTATTTTAATGAATAACAATGTTGCCAATTTCGAGAAACGAATTTTCTGCAAATTGAAAAAGGAGAGTTCATAAAATAAAAATATCCCTGGTACTTCTAAAACTAGAGCTCGGTTTTTTAATGGTCGTGTTTTGCATTCAATAAACGAGAAGACATAGTATAAGACTAATTTTGAGACCGAAACAATTTCATTGTTGCGCAGTGGATAAGGGAAAATAAGAAAAGTGTGTAATAAGTTCTATGAACAGATGACCACTCTAGGGTATACTTTATGGTAAAGAAAATGAATTAAGACTAAAAAATTATACTTAAAAGCATTTCAAGTTGATGCTGCAACACTGGATATAAGTACTTCACCATTGTTAGATACATGCCAGTAGTTACTTTGTATTTTAGTATTTAGTGAATTTTGTATAGCAATTATATACAATAAACGCATATACCTGAATATTCCTTCGGTTCATATCCGTTCACCATATTTGTATTGTTCTTTCTCTTTTTTTTCTCCTTCTCCTGTGTACCATGAATCCGCAGAATATTCAGTTCTATGCATGAACCTATAGACTAGAGTGGTCACCTGATCATAGAACTACAGATGTTTTTTCTTATATTTCATTTCATTGTATGATATTCTACGTTTGTTATTGTATTAACATAGCGTATCATAACTCAGTGAAAAACACAAAACGAAGTTAGTTTTATTAGCAATATGGTATCGGTTTTCTTCAAGATCGACCCAATCAATTAGTGATAGTTTCCACAGTATGTATTTGAAAACAGCAAATCCAATAACTCATTGAGGTAGTGTTTTATATACACCTAGCTTTGTTGTTTACGAGAGGCAAATATTTATACAATAAAGCATAATTTACAACTCATACTCTTTAAATTGAGCCTTCATATAAAGGAAGATCAAGTGGTACTGAAGTTATACACGAAAAATATATAAGTTTCAATGCGAACGAAGCAATTGTAGCGGACAAAAATTTACAACATCTAATTTCTCGTCAATTGCAGGTGTTACGAATAAATGAGAGGTAATAATAAAAAAACTTGTCTAAAAATCACTGACTGAACAATTCTTTATTCGACTAGTTTCGCCTTTTACAGCATTATCAAGAATGAATACATATTACAAAGACAACCTATAAATATTTTGCAAACCGGTTCGGACCACCTAGAATAGAGGTGGGGGTTTCCAAACTATCAGAGATTTAACAGCGGGGAATGGTTTAGGTCTAACTGGTCATTAAGAAGATCGTACTTATCGGATTTTTGAAGTTTATTTATTTCCATGGCTTCCAGGTAGTTCATTTTAATCCCTTTTTCACAGTAATGAAGTATCTTAGGTTTGAAACAACTTGAGATCTTATGTCCTGTCGACTCTAGATGTTCCCGAAAAGCAGATTGTCCGTTTTTTACGTGTTCTTTTAGCCTAGTTTCAAAACATCTTCCGGTCTGGCCAACATATGACGACTTACATTCTTCACAGTCTAACCTATAAATTCCAGACTTCTTCATTGGCTCGGATTCGGACAATTTGTTATTAAAGATCATTCTATCCAATCTACTGTGACTTGAAAATGCTATATTTAAATTATTATTTTTGAAGAACTTAATGATTTTTGAAGAGGGAACGTGTGTATAAGGGATGCTCACATATCTTAATTCATTTCTGTCATTATTACTATTGATGTAGTGCGGCCTATATAAAAGTCTATTGATGAAGCGTTTCTCTTTCTTTATAATTAGTGTATCGATTATTTTCAGTGGGAACTGATTGTTCCTACCTATCGTACGAATCACATTAAGTTCTTCCCTGAGGTCTTGTTTAGATAAAGGAATCGAAAAAGCCCTATGGATCATTGAATTGAGAGCTGCCATTCGGTGACTTATTGGACTGAACGAATTGAAATTTATGATGGCGTCAGAGAAGGTAGGTTTCCTGAATATTTTGTACGAAAATTTATCTTGCTGTTTGGAAATTGTAAGGTCAAGAAAATTCAACGAATTGTTCTGTTCCTTCTCCACCGTGAATTTGATCTTCTCATGTAATGAATTTAGATATGTCAGGTACGAACTGATATGTCGGTCTGTTCCACTAAACCCAACTAAGATGTCATCCACATAGCGGTACCAAAAAATTATATGTTTTTTTGACATCTCCGATTCTAAAATTGTGGTTTCCATGTTGTCCATGAATATGTCCGCTAATAACGGGCTTAGGGGAGAACCCATAGGTAGACCTGAATTCTGTAAATATATTTTGTTTTGGAATCTGAAATAATTCTGTCCCAAGGCAACCTTAAATAATGTTGAGAAGTCTGCTCAAGAAGACTTCTCAACATTATTTATAGTTGCCTTGGGACAGAATTATTTCAGATTCCAAAACAAAATATATTTACAGAATTCAGGTCTACCTATGGGTTCTCCCCTAAGCCCGTTATTAGCGGACATATTCATGGACAACATGGAAACCACAATTTTAGAATCGGAGATGTCAAAAAAACATATAATTTTTTGGTACCGCTATGTGGATGACATCTTAGTTGGGTTTAGTGGAACAGACCGACATATCAGTTCGTACCTGACATATCTAAATTCATTACATGAGAAGATCAAATTCACGGTGGAGAAGGAACAGAACAATTCGTTGAATTTTCTTGACCTTACAATTTCCAAACAGCAAGATAAATTTTCGTACAAAATATTCAGGAAACCTACCTTCTCTGACGCCATCATAAATTTCAATTCGTTCAGTCCAATAAGTCACCGAATGGCAGCTCTCAATTCAATGATCCATAGGGCTTTTTCGATTCCTTTATCTAAACAAGACCTCAGGGAAGAACTTAATGTGATTCGTACGATAGGTAGGAACAATCAGTTCCCACTGAAAATAATCGATACACTAATTATAAAGAAAGAGAAACGCTTCATCAATAGACTTTTATATAGGCCGCACTACATCAATAGTAATAATGACAGAAATGAATTAAGATATGTGAGCATCCCTTATACACACGTTCCCTCTTCAAAAATCATTAAGTTCTTCAAAAATAATAATTTAAATATAGCATTTTCAAGTCACAGTAGATTGGATAGAATGATCTTTAATAACAAATTGTCCGAATCCGAGCCAATGAAGAAGTCTGGAATTTATAGGTTAGACTGTGAAGAATGTAAGTCGTCATATGTTGGCCAGACCGGAAGATGTTTTGAAACTAGGCTAAAAGAACACGTAAAAAACGGACAATCTGCTTTTCGGGAACATCTAGAGTCGACAGGACATAAGATCTCAAGTTGTTTCAAACCTAAGATACTTCATTACTGTGAAAAAGGGATTAAAATGAACTACCTGGAAGCCATGGAAATAAATAAACTTCAAAAATCCGATAAGTACGATCTTCTTAATGACCAGTTAGACCTAAACCATTCCCCGCTGTTAAATCTCTGATAGTTTGGAAACCCCCACCTCTATTCTAGGTGGTCCGAACCGGTTTGCAAAATATTTATAGGTTGTCTTTGTAATATGTATTCATTCTTGATAATGCTGTAAAAGGCGAAACTAGTCGAATAAAGAATTGTTCAGTCAGTGATTTTTAGACAAGTTTTTTTATTATTACCTCTCATTTAATTATGAACTATCACAGAGTAGATTCATCGTCCATTGAATTTTCCATTTCAAAAGGTGGGTAATATTGGCTTTCGCCAATCTTACTATTAATCCCATAAAATCAGTATATAATTCCTAATAATGCTTTGCTTTCCTTCTTTTTGTTCGCCTAAAAATAAATTTTTCACTTCTGTTTTCAAACTCATTATTTTCATCATGTTGCATTCGTTATTCAGTTGGCTTAAAATTTAGAAAGCAAGTACGAAAATGATGCCTGAAAATTTACGGATTATGTTTTGGTATATTTATCAGCATTTTCTCACGAATGTTTCGAGTATGTAATTTATTTTTAAAAACTATTTTCTCGGGCAAATAAATTGGTCAATATGTTGATAAAATTTTATATATAAGAACATGAAATTATCATTGAAACCTGAAATCCATTTTCAGAATTTCACTGAAATTATATATATAACTTATATCAGTGATTCCCAGCAAAATTTTCTCGAGGACTCTCTCATCGAGCCGCTTTTTAACAAGGACCCCCATCAATTCCTAATCCTAAAATTGAAAAGTGACCCCCTACCAGCACCCCTTAATAATAATAAGACATTTATTCCCAACAGATATACATCCAATTACAGAGAAAAAATTACAAAAAAATTACAATTCACAAAAAAATGCAAAGTTGTACACAAATAATAATAAATAAGAAAAAAATTAACTAGAAAAAAACAAAAATAGAGAGTATAAGCGAATATATATATATATATATAACGAAAAAATTAATTCAAAATAAATTGAAATAGTATTGAACAATAACCAGATAACTGAAAACAAAATGAAATATTGTCTATTAAAAAGTTGCTGACGTATGGTCAGCAGATGTTGACCATTTAGTAACGAAATATGTTTGATGAATAAAAATGAAATTAAAATCGATTACGTTAGTACTATCTAGTAAACAAATGAAATAACTAAAATTAAAATAATATTTATAACTAAGTCATATGTAGACAACAGAAGTTCAGGAAAATATCACGACATCCCATTGTGCTGTCCTCAGTGGCATGCCAAGATAACTGATAAGCCGATCGAAATAGATATCACATCGACCACAACACCCATCATAAAGATTACATATACAAATGATAGGAGAACGTGACATAACATTTGATCTGCTGTAAGTGACATAAAATGTATTATTCCGCCTCAGACCAGGCTTTGGTACGCGAATATTTATTTTGCTGAGAAGAAATGGTGAGTCAATCGAATTGTGCAAGGATATTGCCCATAACATCTCAAGTACATATACTTCAGACATTTCCTCTGACCTGCCTCCAAGTCAACATTAGAATTAATGTATACAGGAGACCAAATTATAGACGCATATTCCAGTTTACTGCGAATAAAGGAGTAGTATAGCGTTTTCATTGTGTCAAGATTAACAAAGTTGCCCCAATTTCTGACCAAATAACCCAGCATCCTAGAAGCAGAAGCCGTAATACAAGTTATATGTTCAGAGAAGGATGTTAATAGATAAGATAATATGTACATGGCTGCTAATGTAAAACAAATAATACCTTGTCATATCAAGTGTATTTTTATCGATGTATCAACTACCTAAAAAAGCCAAATTAAGAGTGTTTTCATACGTTTTTTATTTTTGGTACTCAGAAAAACTTTTTCAATTTCCACGTCACTGTTATAGTTAAATTTTTGATTATTGCTCAAAATCCTTGTCTTCAAATCTGGGTGTTCAATTTAACACCCAGTCCTTGAAAAAATCTATTTAATTCTAATTTGGCTCTAGGCAGACTTTAGACGCAAGAGTTAGCGTTCTCTACAACTCTGGTAATGCAGGAAGCGGTCGAAACAAAAAATTTCTTATCATATGAAATATATTTTTCATTCTAATAGCATCTTACGGAGTCCTCGGGCATAGCTCGCGGACCCCTGGTGGTCCGCGGACCAACTGTTGGGAAACACTGACTTATATAATCAAAACGTCTATATTGTAGCAAAAACAGATTCAAGTATTTTGTGAGAGTTGTAACTTGCTTTTGAGTTGTACAGTTACACTGGGAAAAGATGGGGCATTAGCATAATAACACTGTTACAGAATTAAGGAGTTTATCAGAGTTAATTTTGATGTGTTGACTAATATGTATTTAAGCGGTGAAAGAGTTGTAAGTTCAAGTTATCCTGTTTTTATTTGTAGTTTTATATGTTTTTCGAATGTTTATTGCTGTTCCATTAACAGACCGAGATTTTTAACTGTAATTATAGGTTTTGTTATTTGTCGGTTCAGAACTAAATCTGATATAAGAGAGAATTTATTAAAATATGAGGAGGAACCAAAGAAGATGAGTTGTGTTTTGTCTTCATTGAATTTTAGACCAGGTGTTTCAGCATAAACATTTATTCGTTCAAGACCCTTATTCAATGATTATGAATTATATATATTATTGTTCAAAACACTAAATTCGTCCAAAACTGTTTATTACAATGTTTTGGATTAATAACATAGAATCCACAGTTCAATAAAACTTGTTAAAAGAATGAAAATTTTTTATTTTTACATTATTTTTTATTTTCATCATTGATTATAAAATTCTACGATTCAACTTGAGGCGTAAAGTTCTATGTATACTCTCGCACCTCAATAAATATATGAAAATCATAAACTCTGTAATTTCGTTGTAAATTTGAATACCTTTTTTATTGCTTGATTCATTTCATTAGATTTCATCAAGCCCAATTTTCGTACATTGCAATGTTTAAAGGCTCAGTAGCTAAACGTTATAGTGGTCCTATATCGCTTTTGGCTTACTGGACTGATGTGTTCGATTCCCACCATGTTCCAGGGCCGTTAAGAATCTGTGTTGAACTATGGACCCAACTTTCACACAACCACAGAGTGCTTCTAAAAAAATAACTTCAATGCTTTAAAATGAAATGGAAAAAATGTATTAGGTTTAAAATAAGAGGTTATAAGAAATACTTGTCTAAAAATCACTGACTGAACAATTCTTTTTTTATTATTCAAATCACAAAGAATAAATGAAGTGAAGACCGCATTAACCACCAAGGATTATCAGCGACTTTTTTGGATAGGTTAAATCAAATACAATTATACAATTACAAGTTATACAATTCAATTTCCTTGAGATATTTTATCACTTGTTGGGGGTTGGTCCTGAGTACTTCGAAGGGGTCTTGGTTGCTTATTTCTAGATCATCTTTCTGTTTATTGTATATTGGGCATATCATAATGTGGTGAATTGTTTTTGGTGTTGTGCAGTTTGTACAGATTGGCGGTTCTTCTCTCTCCAAGATGTGTTTGTGAGTTAGTCTGGTATGGCCTATTCTCACTCTATTCATCACAACCTGGTCTCTTCTCTTCTGAGGTACGGTCGGTTTTATGGTTATTTTAGGTATGATCGGGTAAAGTTTGTTATTCGACTAGTTTCATTAAGGACATTATGAAGAAAAACTAGTCGAATAAAGAATTGTTCAGTCAGTGATTTTTAGACAAGTATTTCTTATAACCCTTCATTTAAATATGAACTATCACAGAGTTGATTCATCGTCCATTGAATTTAGTAATATGTATATGTATGAAGAGTTTATATCAGATACAACTATCAGTTATTGTACTGGTGCTTTTGTTTTTAGGATAGATTTTTGATTTTCTTCTATTATTTCACCGTCACCCGTATAAATGATACATTTCAATTTATACGCCCCCGATGCTTTAAGCACAGCCTTTTTTTTGTATTTGTACTGATAGATCTAACATTGTGTTTATAAAATGCATTCAGCTTTATTCGACATTTCAAAAATGCTCTTGTGAAACAAGTACCTAATTGACCTTATTGTATCTTTTGAGATGGAGTTAAATACTTGGTACTTCTTGGTACAAATAACATTATTTGCAATGGTTGTTTCAATTTAAAGCTAGTGGAAAATGATCATTTTCCTGCTCATATTTCCTCTCGTTTATTCCAAAATAACGAGCACTCGTTTCTCCATTCGTTGATCATTAAATTGTTGGCTACTTATATTTTTAATGAGAAACTGGAGCTGGCAATATCCATAGCTATATTTACAAGAAAATAAAGCCTAATTCTTGAAAATACCTACAAATCGAATCAATTGCTTTCAACATAATTGAATACAACCTTAATTTATAAATATAATCAAAAGAACAGCTTCCTTAGATTGCAATATTGATGCTTATTAGGAGGATAACATTATTCGTTCAAATGAATTGAAACCCTGTAATAAATTATAATTTGTTATTGGTTTCATATCGAAAATATCTTCGAATAGACTTAGTATGTTTTTACTTGGTTGAAAACATTATAAGGGTTGATAATTGATGAGGCCGATACTTGGAGAAAATTAATATCCATAATGAAACAATATTTAGAATTTTCTTATAATTTATTATTAAATACGCATGACGACGTTTCGAAGTACTACTTCTTTATCAAGAAGTAGTACTTCGTATTAATCCAGCATTTTATAAAGAAGTAGTACTTCGAAACGTCGTCATGCGTATTTTATATTGAATTATGAAAAAATTCTAAGTATTGTTTTATTATGGACATTATAAGGGATCATTCAAATCAGAAATCTTGATAAATTATTGGGACTAATTGTGTGTTAGGATGTAGAAAGGCTTCATGTATTCACAAATTCATGAGAATTAAACATAATAAAGGTTCATCAAGAAATATCATATTTCTCGAAACGAAAGAGTAAAAACTCCTTCTAGTTTTCATGTAATTTTACTCTTTTTGCTGAATAATACTCAATGATTCTATCATGTATACATACTACCAAAATTTTTCAAATTTATTCGGCAGCTATCCATGTTTAACTTTAACGTGCACTATTTTGAATAATAAAGAAGCGCAAACGCAAATGACTTTTTGAGTCAAAAAGTGTCCACCAAATAGACTCAATTATAGAGGCGCTAAGTATGGTTTGAGGTAGGAAGCCAAGTGTTTATGTCGCATTAGATCTACATCTTCCTTCAATTTTAATATTCCAACTGTTCTTCTGATACTGCAGCGCCACCTTTAGTTAAGGTTCCACTGCTAATTCATTTCAGATTGAGAAGGTTTTTACAAGATGTGAGTAAAGATGAAAGCTATCAAAATTGTTCTTGTTGAAACATTTTTCCTGTTTATAATAAGTTCTATGAACAGATAACCACTCTAGTATATACTTTATGGTACAGAATATTAATGAAGACTATAAAATTATACTTGAAAGCATTTCAAGTTGATGCTGCACCTCTGGATATAAGCAATTCACCATTTTCACCATTGTTAAATACATGACAGTAGTTACTATGAATTTTAGTAATTTAAATAAAACTAAGTAGTTTTTCGATTTTCACTATAATTAATTCAAAAACATGACAATATCGTTTCGCCAACACAGTGGCTTCATCATATGTTGATGATAAACTGAGCTATTACATTGTAGACTGCGTATATTTATCCTGAAGTGCGTGGGGTGAGAATGACCATAGAACACTGTTCTTCTGTTACAGGGGGATGACTATAGAAAATAGTTCTTCTGAATTGTGGGGGATGACCATAGAATACTTTTCTTTGATTTCATTTTTAATGGAATAAATTTAAAAACGGAGAATTATTGATTAAAACTTGATCATTCAATAAACTGTTCGATTTCTTCCTCATATTGGTTTGCATGGCTTCTCACAGGGTTAGTTTATAACCTTTTCGCTCTAAATGTAATATTTTAAAGTTGTTGTCGAAGACATGGTTCTCTTCTAAAAGATGTGTTGCATACGTAGAATCGGTTTTATTTTTTGCAAAGCATCTCTGACCAATTTAAAGCGTTGTTGCTATAGTATTCTATGCGTGGAAATATTAAACGACACTTGTATTGAAAATATTTATTTATGATTATTTACAAGGAACGAACTATTGAACACGTGATTGTTGTTGTGTTACTCGATGGAAGTTAGACTGACAGATTGAACATAGAAATAACTGTCAGAGAAGAGCTCTGACAGTGAAGGGAGATTGAATGTTGGTAGCCCTTTTTATATGCTGACAGTTGAAGGTGGGGCGTCCCAATGTGATCACAGAATAGTGATACTATCCTGTGATATGTTTTCTTCCATCGAATGACATTGACAATTCCCTACAGAACTCCCCCCCCTAGTGGCGGAGCCATGAAGGAAATAAGTAAACAAACCATAGTAATGAATGTCATGAAACATTATGTACAATTAATGGAATGTTGAAATGATTACATATTAAAATTGATACATAACATTTATGAAATGATGTTAACTGTTTTTCTGCAAACTGAAAAAAACTACACTGAAGAACTTATCACTGTTGACTATTGTCAATGATTTCGAATGTCCCACGGTTGGGTTGTTAAAACGGTTGCTGAGTGAAGGAGCCCAATTCTTGAGGCACAAACTCTTTAGGTTGATGTTCTCTGGAAGGTACTGGACTTTGATGACATCTTCTTCCTGAGTTAGTCGACAAAAGTGTTTCACTGCTAATTCATTTCAGATTGAGAAGGTTGAGAGTATTCTATAAAATGTGAGTAAAGATGAAAGCTATCAAAATTGTTCTTGTTGAAACATTTTTCCTATTTTTCTCATCAGTCAAATAAAGATCAAGTATATCTTTAATGTTTCTAGAATTTAGATCCAGATGGAGTTCATGTAGTTTCTGAAAACCAAGCCCATTAAGTGCATTAATGTGACATTTTCAAATAAAGTTTTCCAGGAACAAGGTGTTCGAAACTTAAATATTAGCTGTAGTTTTCCCGTATAAACATTCTATAAGTACTCCAACTACATTAGCGTTTCGCGGTGCAACTCAAACAGAAGTTGTGAACCTGTAATGCCATTCAGTTGTGGAGAAATGTTTCAGCGCCTGTAATCTCCTTCTATCCTTGTTAATCTTGACGATTCAAAGCGAGCTTCAGCTCATTGATGACACCACAAATTAACGACCACCGAATACCTTAACTGAATGATTCCGTTCATGTTATCCGGGCTTCGTTACTGCATAAATTGGACTGGAACACGGGAACAGTGAAGCAGTTACGAAAATTTATGGGTAATTTCAATTGACTGATCTTGGTCTATCCTTTATGGCTATTATAATCCATTCGCTATTGTTGGATGGGCATACCTGATGAACTCTTCAAATTCCCAAGTATTAACAAACTTTCACGTTTGCTTTATGAACACAACCTGTCCACAAATTCAGTTAAATTATCTGCTCAAGGTATTCATCTGCTCTGGCATATCGTTGCTTATGAACAACCAACAAAAAACTCCTGTATTTTCAATAAATGACACGGAGGTTTCGCTTATCTCTTGATGAAACATCATGTTAAAAACTATAAAATTAAAAAATAACACACTTGACTTAAGTTTCACTGAATATATTGAAAACTCAACATATGTTTCGGTTAGTTAACCTATTATCAAGATTATACAATATTACTGGAGTAATATTGTATACTTACTAGTATTATTGAGTACTCTTGATAAGGGTAATTACCAGTAATATTGTATACTCTTGATAATGGGTTAACCACCCGAAAGATATGTAGAGTTTTTAATATATTCATTGAAACTTAAGTCAACAGTGATCATTTTTAATTTTATAGTTTTTAAAAAACTGCTGTGTTAAATAAAAAATTGAAATTAAATTAAAACACTTGGCGAAATTTCATTGAGTTGAATAACAACTCTACATATTTTTCGGGTGGTTAGCCCATTATCAAAAATATTAACAATATTAATCATTATGTTAAAATTGTTATTACTCTTGATAATTGTTTAACCACCCGAAACATATGTGGAGTTGTCCATATACCAGTGAATATATATATATATATATATATATATATATATATATATATATATATATATATATCAGTGAAACTTAAGTCAAGTGTTTTAATTTTAATTCATTATTCAACATAATGTTTTACCAAGTACAAGCGAACCTCCGTGTCATTTGATAAAAAATTCTCTTTTAGTATATACCAAAACTCGAAGAAGTCGGTGCCGATTTTTTGCTTCAAAACATTCAGGCTGGATGGCAATGAATTGTAAACTTTACTTTTTAGGTAGCCTCACAGGAAAAAATCAACAGGCGTTAAATCAGGGCTCCTCGGTGGCCAGTTTCACTTCCAGGAAAAAAATTTTGAAGTAATAGTAATAGTAATATTTATTCATGCTTTACACTTTACATATGTTTACACTCGTCAATTAAAAATATATTCAAAATATTATCCAATTTCAAAATTATAATACAGTCATCATGAAAAAAAAAAAAAGAGAAGAGCAGCTAATGAGTCATTTGTAATGTAGATTTGCTCAAATTAAGAGAAGCTGCGCGCAATCTCAATGACTGTCGTGGGTCCTCCATAACAGACTGGCGAACGTGGTCGACGTTCATGCTCGTTCTTGATGTCGTTTCACATCCAGACGATTTGTCCGGCATTGTATTCCCAGTCGCTTCAAACCTGTACACGCAATGATTAATTAAAATGGCACTTTGTACATGTTTTGAGTTTGATAAATTAAAATGTGTCCTGTAGAGACGACCTACAACAATCTAGAAATCGTTGTTTTTATAAAACGTTCGCACGCAAAACGCGCGCTGCGGTCCCGTGAAACGATTCATGGCTTAACAAGCCGGCTATGCGATTGAGATCACTCCCCTCTCCCTGCTACCTGAGATTGACGGATGCGTCAATTTCATTGCGTTAATGCGTTTGGATGCGTTAATTTGATTGACTGATTTGGTCAATTCAAAAACGAAAAACTTTCTGAGACACCTATTATATTTTATGAAGGATTCAATGTATTTAACGAATTACCTTGCTCCATAAAAACAGTTAGTGCCCTCAAATTATTTCAGCGTAAATCAGCTCGTTTTAAACAAATGATTGTTAATAATCATAATGAAACAATATTTAGAATTTTCTCATAATTAAATACAAATACGCATGACGACGTTTCAAAGTACTGTTTCTTTATCAAATGCTGGATTAATACCAGTCAGTATAATCAGTATTAATCCAGCACTAGATAAAGAAATAGTACTTCGAAACGTCGTCATGCGTATTTGTATTAAAATTATGAGTAAATTCTAAATATTGTTTCATTATGGATATTAATTTTTTCCAAGTATAGGCCTCATCAATCATCAAATTGTTAATAATATATTTTGAACATAAATGAAATACCTATTGCTAAATTGTAATAGCTATTGCTAAATAAATATAAATATTAAAACCATATGGAAGTATAGACAACTTTCCTTATTTTTTCGAAATGTTTCTAAAATTTTAAAAAATGTGAAAATTAACGAAAACAAAATGAGTATATCGGAATATTCTCTCAATTAAGACTTTAGAATATTTAGGTAGAATATTGTTGTCAGATACAGTTTCTATCCTTAAAAATATGGATATACCAAATACCATGAAACGCTGTATAATGTCACCTATAAATGTATTCATACCAATTTTAAGTATTTGTCTATTATTAAGCAGATATGTTTCCGATATCTGGCATTTATATGACAAGGTTGTTGTTTATTGATTCCGTGGAAATTATTTCAAATTAAAATCGTTACGTCATTCCAATCGTTACCAATTGACTCCTTCCTAATGAATAAAACAGTTTTTTTCACTTAATTTTGTATCCCTTTGGATGCTCTCTTCTTCTTCTTCTTCGTCACTCGAATATATTCAAATAGCCAGCTCTACTTTTTTCTCCACTGAAACATTTTTTGATTTTTGTCAACTTTGAATAACGAGAAAAAATATTTAATCCCTGATCAACAGCGGACGTCTCTTCGATTTTTTTCATATTTTGTTTTCGCCATGGTTCAGAACGACGTTAGATCTAGTTTCCTTGTACTGTTTGTTTCCTGTTTTAGTCACACTTGCTGAACATGGATGTGGGTCCGCAGTCAGTCTGTGTAGAACAGTGTTTCCCAACCTTTTGTGCCATGTCCCACCTTTGCCTTTCTTAAATTCGTATGGCCCCCGAAAAAGGTTAAAAAAGTGAAAATTAAAAGGTGTGAAAGGGTTAAACTTATGTAGAGTCCATTTTCGACTTTGCCTATGAGGCGTTGGGAAACACTGTTTTACAATGTAACATAGAAGAGATTGTTTTATTTATGTATTTACACAAGTAACTGATTATATATTGCATGTTGCAACAAAAATATTCGACTAGATCTCATCATTTTTTATGCGGAATTATCTAAAGAATGTGTGACATCGATCTAAGTCTATTCAAACTATTTCTTTAGTCTTGAACAGAGTGATAGCCTATACATTTAGAAAAACAGCGCAGTAAAAAAATGCGATTGGTATTATCAGTGTCATAAAACGATATAATTTTATTTACATATATTAGCGCAGTTCACTCCTCAAAGGAATTTCAAATAATCCACCATGTCAAAGTCGAGTGCGTCTGATCCACATTACTTTCGATATCAATTACGTTATCATGTTTAACGAATTCACGCAAGCTCTCCTGCAATATAATCCTGTTCTACTTCGGCGGGTGCCTTCATCTAGTTCCCTTTGCATCTAGGACAGCGATGAGCAAGTACTTGACAAGCACAATGGATTGTGAATCGATACATACCGATGCAGCACTTTATGAAGTGAGCTGAGGAATATGTTACTATGTCGGTATTCACCAAGTGTGTGGGGGTGGAAAAAGAACTGGATAATATGAAAGATTTGTGATGTGTAAATATGAATTACGAATTGTCACGTTTTGCCGCTGATAAAATACGTAGATTTAGCAAAATATCAGGTAGTGTTTGCTCACACACCGGAATAATACGAAAATTTCCTAAACAAATATTGAAATATACATGTTGATCAAGTTGGTTTCGCATTGTGGTCTACGTGGATTAAACAGGGGCTTATAATTCCATCGTATTCTATATTTAGTTTCGAAAACAACCACACAAATACAAAAATTTACATAGAAATAACTATAGAACCATCAGAGTTATGAACTTTTCAATACGTCACTATAATAGTTTAAAAATATAAGAATTCTACATATGTTTCAATTGTATACTGTTGTTACAAGTGAAAAATTCAATTCAAGGGTTACTTAGATATAAGAGCAATTAACGAAGTGGCTTTTTAAAATTAAATTACCGATGATTAATTAGACTTTGATCTAGTATCTCAGATATATTGAACTATATGTCAAATTAATGAAAAATAGATTCTTTTTGAAGTTCCTCATCTAGAAAGTGACTTCTTGGAGAGTTATCAGAACTTGAAATTGAAATGTGACTTTCCTTTGCTGACAGAAAATATACATCACAGAATTGAGAAAACGATAAATTCAAGTGAATTATAGTAAAAAAATTGAACGGTTTCAATATAATAAATGAAACAATGTTTTCCATATGTTGAATCATAGAGAGGCGAAATGTTTTAGACTAATAAAATGAACAAATAGAAAGGTGCTTTTCAATTCACGTGACTTTCCTTTGCTAATAGAAAATATATAACATCAAGAAAACGATAAATTCAATTGAATTATAGTAAAAATACTGAACGGCTTAAATCTTCAATATAACAAATACGTCAAAACTTTTTATATTTCGAAACAAAGAAAGGTGAAATGTTCCGCACTAACAAAATAAACAAATATAAAATTAGAATTGAGTTTTCTCAATTTAATAATAATAATGAATAGTTTATGTATATAAATGGCCTAAGACCATTCGAACTAATTCCTGAAGAATCATTTTATATCTGAAACACATCATGAACTGCAAATGAAGACAGATCTTTAAGTTTCAGAAACCATTATTATATTTTTTAATAAAACCAACTGATTGGAACTAAAATAAATAAATAATATTATGTTAAATAGCAGATTAAGCTAGTTTGAGATAGTACATATGTCAGTAGACACCTCCATGTAATTACCTTGTAAATAGTAAATAAAGTTTTGATGACTTGATTGATTTGTGACAAATCAAAACGTTATGAAGACCAATTATTCACTTTACTGTCTGAAAGTGACATATTCTAACCTGAAATTACAATAATTACGTAATTTGTGGAAATTCAGTGAAGTATAAACTTTCATTATTATAAAATTGTTAAAAATTGGAATAATTCAAACTTATTTCGTGTTTTTCATTAGTCTGTTATATTTCATTTAATTCGTTCATTTGATTACCGTCTTAACCATATTAACATTCGTAGTGACTTTCTCACAATAAAGTATTGTGCTGACTCGGTCTGAAATAAACATTATCAAATTCCGTAAAATCAGAAATCACTACTCACAAAAACTACATAAAAAATGATGAAATGATCAAATACTGTGGCAGTAAATGAGCTAATGTTTTTTATTGGGAATTTTCTACGAGAGAGAATCTCCACTAAGAATTTGGCAACTATTTTTTCATTCACTGGTGTAGTTATATGGCCATTAGAATTTTCTTCCTACCCCCATACTTATGTCCATATTGTGTTAATTATTATTATTTTTTATTACTGAAATTGATATCATGTCAAAAATTGATACATTTGTAAGCTGATAATATGAAATAAATGTAAAAAACAGTCAATACATTATCACAACAATTTCATAAACGAACAAACACCCACAAAATTAACTCATAATATGAAAGAGTTTTTCTTCAAGAATATTCCCTCGTTTAGTTAAGTAGGTGATCTTCTTCGAATTTGTCGCCGACTGTCTATGAAATTAGCCACCACTGATGTATTTCTGTGGCTTCATTCTCTCTCAAATCATAAACTTGAACTCATTACCGCATAAATGTTGCCATATACTGCATATATCCTCTGCAGAAAATAACCTATTAACTTGAATTCTCTATATTCGAAATGTGATCAACTCATCGAACTTTATGGAAAACTTGTCAATTTCTTAATTTTCATCTTCTTCACTCTAATGCAAACTCAAATTAGTAAGTACCATCATGATTCTTACGTATTCTTATATGCTGGTTACTCATATTTACACATTTGACATATTTCATAGTTCTGGTGCATGATGAAAACCATAATAAAAGTTCTAGATTTCTCTGAAAAACAAAATTTAACACATATACTGACATTAATTCATACACATTTTCATCGATGTTCGTGTAATTTTTTTTTTGAAAAAATAATGGAAATATTCAAGTTTTAATCACAGTAAAAATCTATTTTAGTGGTAATTTTTCAGCTGCTTATCTGAAATACAAATTTCAGTTAGTAGGAACAATAAATAAAATATAAAAAAATAATCATTCCAGAAGATTGATTCTCATGATTTATAATAGAAATTTAAATGAATAAAAGATATTTTAATTTGTATATTGGAAAAAATTTTCGAAAATTCAAAGCATCTCTATACATCAATAAAATCAATTATTTCAAAATAGTTTAAGATGTAGACTTCTTACCTTGACAACCTGTCAACAAATTCAAATAACAAACTTCTCTACTTGCGACACTTGTTACTGTACAACTCGTATGTTAGAAGATGCATCAGACAATGAGTCTTTTGTTTACATCAGTATTTACTGCATTCGGTATTCATCTTGAGAGAAATGTTTTTTGTTTTCATTTACAGGTGGTGTTGCAAATTTTTAATGTATATATAATTACTGAGATTGAATTCTCGCTTAACTCTTGGTGAAACATAATTAAATATTAAATTGAATTAAACTCTAGACTTAATGTTTCACGATTATATTTAACAACATGAATTAGTCGATATGTTTCGAGCGTGACCTTATTTTCAAGACTCAGTCAAGACTTCAGTCTTGAAAATGAGTATCACGCTCGAAACATGTCGACTAATTCATGTTGTTGAATATAATTTTGTTGTTTATATAATGAACTAAAGCGAAACTTAGAGAGCGACAATAAAGATTTACCACAATTATATCTAGTTAAACGTAAAAATGAGGGGTAATAAATACTTGTCTAAAAATCACTGACTGAACAATTCTTTATTCTTTTATTCTCTAATTTATATCGAATAAAGAATTGTACAGTCAGTGATTTTCAAACAAGTATTTATTATTACTTCTCATTTGAATATAAACTATCACAGAGTTGATTCATCGTCCATTGAATTCATAAACGTAAAAAATCATGAAATAAAAGAACTTTCATTTAGTCGATATCGTTATGAACCAATTTTGTTTTATCTTTATTTCATTTTCATTTTTACATACAACGTCTCACTCAACAGTCTGTTTAAAACTTTCCTATAAAAGATGAGGACATATTACAAATTGAAGTTTCGGATACATTGACTATATTGATCATTTGATATACAATACGAAATACTTCTACCGAAAAAGATTAAAGAAATATATCAGAACTTCAGAATAGAAAGAAAATACTCAAGTTAATTAATACAGTGATTCAATCTGGTTCAAAATGTAAATTCAGTGAGATACAGAAAGAAAAGAAAAATTACTACAGTAATTTTTCGTGTTAACCAACCAAGTGCGGGCATGAAGAATGTATTATTATATATATAATTATATAGTATAATTATTATTATTTTTATAGTGAAAATTGAAAAATTAAATTACATTTCAAAAGTTTTCGAACTCGACTGCTTTTATATATATATATATATATATATATATATATATATATATATATATATATATATATATATATATATATATATATATATATATATATATATATATATATATATATATATATATATATATATATATATATATATATATATATATATATATATATATATATATATATATATATATATATATATTTCAATTAAGTTATTGCCTGTTTGAGATAGTTATATTTTTAATATTTTTAGCAATAACAGGCTATTTTCAATGTTAAAAGCTTCATTTTTGTTGACGTTTCGATGTATATCACAACTTTGTCAAAACTGCTGAATAATTGAATTTTATGAATTATCATAGATATCAAAACGTCAAACTTTTTTTTAATCAAATTGTCTTTTTTGTCTCTTTAGTATTGACACGAATATTTCTGGCTTAGCATTCGCTTCGGAAGTTTTAGTCTTCTTCACCATGAGGAAACCTCTGAAAAACTCATGGTAAGCTTGGTGATTCATTATTTATTATAATTATTCATTAGTTTTGACAAAGTTGTGATATACAACGAAACTAAAATTAAAGCTTTTAACATAAAATAGCCTGTTAGTGCTAAAAATATTAAATATATATATATATATATATATATATATATATATATATATATATATATATATATATATATATATATATATATATATATAAAATGAAATTTTTTGTGCTTATGGCACTGAATGAAATATTTAAGAAAATGAACACTAGAACATTCATATTTTGTAGATTTTATTATATATATATTATTTTATTTATATTTTGTGCGACTGACGAGTTCCTTGCAGAACGAAACATATATGTCTCGCACTTCCATCAAGTGTGGCATCGATTTCAATATTTCTCTAAGATTTATCCCTTGAAGGATAATGGAGACATCACATCGTACACGTTCACATATCTAGCTCTGCTATAACATTCTCTTGATTAATTTCAATTTTTCAAATGAATGTTCTAGTGTTCATTTTCATATATACTTATATATATATATATATATATATATATATATATATATATATATATATATAAGGAAATGAAATTTTTTTTGTGCTTATGGCACTGAATGAAATATTTAAGAGAATGAACACTAGAACATTCATTTGAAAAATTGATTAATCAAGAGAATGTGATAGTAGAGTTTATTAATATAATTATATTAATTATATAATTAATATAATTAGTTATATTAATTATATAATTAATCTAACATTTATCCCTTGAAGGATAATGGAGACATCACATCGTACACGTTCACAGATCTAGCTCTACTATCACATTCTCTTGATTAATTTCAATTTTTCAAATGAATGTTCTAGTGTTCATTTTCTTATATATATATATATAGGAGTTATATTTTTTCACAGGTTGTGTGGTTCATCAATTAATACTTCAATTCGGATTTTTATATCAACATAACGTTTCAGTTTCATATGAACATCCGAATTAAAGTATTAATTAGTGAACCACACAAGCTGTGAAAAAACATATCTCCAATATAATTAAATGTGGTTCAAGAAATTCAATGTGTAAATATATATGTATGTATATATATATATATATATATATATATATATATATATATATATATATATCTATATATATCATGGTTTTGATTGTCTGATAATCATCAATTTTAGTAATTTTCCAAAATGAAAAAATATAAGTACACAAAATTGCATACGTAAGCAACCTTATTTATTAACTTCATAAGAACATGTGACGAAAAGTTCCATTATGTTTAATAGAGGGTTCTGTAAAACAATATTTCCCTTTGATTTTTGAGAATCCCTTTTCTTAAATATTCAAAGCGACGTCAAAACATTTTCATAGATAGATTACATGAAAATCTACAAAACGAGAATAAAGTACAGTTTATCTAAGGTTTTCAGAAAAATGGGTTAATTTAGGAACCCCCATTTTGTTGTTCACCTTCATTGTTGATCGAGTTTGATAAATTTCGATCTTTTGGTCTCCTCGAGAAAAAACTATAACGTATTGAGTTAGCGGCTGTTCCCTATCAAATCTCGTCTTTTTTGAAATGATAAATTTGTTCGATTCATTTCATGCAGGTACATTAAGTAATGTATTCATTTGTTCGAGTAATGCTTTCAATTAAAATCTAATATTAATTTCAATCTACTAGTAATCATCAAATGTATCAGAATTTGAAGTGAAATAGCGACATGTGGTTAGATTAATCTAATTCATCTTCACGTTTTGGTATGAATTCCTTTCACCAACTGTCAACGTAAATTTCTATCCAAAATTAGAAACTGTGTCACAGTCTGGCCTGGCTAACGGGTGCTATTGTTGAATACTCTCCCCTTTTTCCCAGAAGGGATCAAAGCGAAGCATCTACCGAAACTGGTGTATTTCAGCAGTCACTTCCGGTGGTCTCCATTGTGGTATTTACATTCGTAGATATCGAGGTGAGAAAAACACTTTTATGTAGTGAATAGCATAGGGCATCTGATTTTCCCAATTTGAGGAAACGGACACAGACGAATTCTCATAGAAAGTGTCTTTTGTTATCTTGACCTGTCATCTCATGACAGGAAATGAAAAATTCTATTCTTGTAGTGTAAATAGGATTGCCAATTGAAGAATCGGTAACAGAAGGAAATTGAACTTTAATTTGTGAGGAATTTCATTGGATACATCATTGGATTTCACTGAATATTTGTGTATATGGGTATGGATAGTTGTTTCCCTTATTTCAATAAGACAGAGCTCTTTAAGGAGTACATTTGTTATTCCCATCTATAATATAAAAATGAATCGCAAAATGTGTTGGTAAGCGCATAACTCAACAACGCCTGCAACAATGATGCCAATTCTTTTTTTAAATTGTTCGTTGAAGTCCAAAGATGTCCAACAAAGAAGTCCAAAGATTCTTTACGGCGAGAAAAATTCGAATAATTGCCGGGAAAACCCTAAGAACAGCTCTTTTCTTTTTCCCATCAAAACGTTTTCTAACTAAAATGTAGAGTCAATTTGAAATTTATTGCTATTCAATAATGTTCATATCACTGTTGTCTAACCGATCACAATTTTTTTTGTGTTTGTTATGTTGTGTTGTTGTCAGGAGAAGGTTCAGAAAGAAAAAATTTTAAAAATTGCGCGGAAAATTAGAAAATTCAAGAATACTTATTTAAAAATACTTAACAACCATATAGTATAATATTATATCTAATTCACCAATATAATATAAAAATTAATCCCTATTTCCCTTGGTCACGCCATCACGCGTGAACGGCTGGACCGATTTCACTATTTTTTCTGTTGCGTTTGTTATTGCCAGGAAAAAAATATTGAAATATTGCGTGTAAAATAAGAAAATTTAAGAATTAGTAATATAAGTAAGAAATTATTATTAATTCTCAAAAAGAGAATGTAAAAAAACGGATTATATTATCACACGGTTAGTTCAGAGCTATCACGATTAATATTAAAACTTCAATTTAATATAAAATTTTGGTAGGTTTGAATAGACTAACATATACGTTACTAACATAGCACGTGGTATTTTTGATTATAAAGAAGAATACATAGTTTTTTTAATTTACAGTTTTAATTTAATTTCGTTTTTCAAAAAGGCTAGCTATTAGATGTACAAACTTAAGCTCAGAACTCGCAATGCAGCAAGTCAAAGATATAAAAGAGCAAGTTAAACTGACGAGCAACATGAAACTCGAAATGAAATTGAAGGGAATCGATGGAATCGAAATTAACAATATGAAAAGGTTGCGTTTAACTCATATCGACCTGCATTCAATTATAACGTTGAAATAGATTACAGTTTGCAGCAAATCGTTGCTATTGGACCAATGAACGTTGTGTGTCAATTTGCAATATTGCAAAGTTTCATTATTATTGATAAGAAAATACTACCAATGATGCGACAAAATATTGCGCGAAGAGTCAATTCAAATAGACGCTATTGGCACAGTCACCAGAGCCACTAAATTCATTGGTTTCCGGGAATGGCCTAAATTCTGAAAATTTTTTGACTTATATCCAGCAGATATCTCATATAATTAACGATGAGATATATGGGACAAGTACTTGCTACGAAATTAGGAACATGCCGTTCAACTATAAAACGGACAGGTTATCACTTTCAATATATCAATCTTGTTAATATAGTAATTTTTTGATAATTTCACTATTTTGAAATAACAGGAAGTATTGCAGTCCCTTCGTAAGTGAGTAAGTCCCTGGGTCCACACGGGATACATATTAAAAACAAGATAGTGTAGCACAAATACTATAACATGTTTTTCCGGCTTTTTGAAAAATATTCAGAGAAAAATAACTGAGCGTACAAAATCCGCCGGGTCAGCTAGTCTTGAATAAAATCATTGTCAATATTATTAGAGAAATACTTGTTTGATTATTTACTCTCCATTCTCAACGCAGCGTCTTTCTATGAGGAAACTTCTGAATTTATTTTCAACAATTATTAGACCTGGACTTTAATAAACTGTGAATTAGTAACAAATATTTCATACTTCTGTCCTTGTAAATTATTATAATTGGAAGATGAACTCTGCATGACATCGAATAAAACTATTAAACTTGTTCAATCGTCTTTTTCGAGTGTGAACGTTTTCAACTCAGTGGCGGGTATACATAATATTTGGGGGATGGCCAGACCTGTGAAAACCAAGACCAGGAAAACGGCGAAACGTAGTAAATACAAGTCCAAGTTTGTAGTGTACTTGGGAATTTATCAATAACTTCCTGGTCACCTATAATAATATCCCTGTGGATGATAAGTAATGGATAGTAAAGCTAGTCCGTTAAGACTATTTTCGGCTTGCTGCTTCTTAAGTACGTTCTAAGTCTTCTCAGGCTGGAGAAAGATCTGTTCATGCTGGCCACAGAAACAGGAAGAACTGATAGAACTTTCAAGAGGATATATATAAATCTTAGCGAAAGAAGCGCTATCTCAATTTGCGGGAGATCCAATAGCAGTACGGCCTCTTCCTTGTTGCCACAGGAAGAACCCGTAGACGACGTTAAATTTTACTAAACGAACCACTTACCGCCCACTGGTGACCCGATCATCGATCATTTATTAGATCTTTTAAATTATCCATTTCACCAGCTCACATAAGTTCTAAATGAAAAAATAAATATTCCTTTCGACTCATTCCCATTTGTTTATTCATCAAAATTATCATCCACATTATCCTTGACAAATAAGTTAATTTTGTATTACACTGTCTGGTTTCGGGAGGGGCCTCGTCCCCCTTGGCCACCTCTTGTATACGACCGTGTTTCAACAGTATCAATATTTACCTTTTCCGAGCAGTTCGGAATCAGGGTGACAGAAATGACGCAGATCTTTATTTCATTTCAAAGATCGTTAGTCGAATCATTAATTAATTAAATGAAATCATGTCGAAAGAAGATATCTATTCAGACAGTTTCACAGTGCTCGAAGTAATTGCAGGAAAAATCTAAATGGGCCGGCAATTAAGAGGCAACTTAGATGGATCAAAAGCTCTACATATTTGTCAGAATACTTTTGAATCGATGATCGGAATTGAATAATTTATATCGTTCGTTTGCAAATTAATCTCTATCAGGGTCCACAAGGTTATTTGGTAATGACCACCTAATAAGTGGGATAATTTTTCGTTAGCCATGCATACAGATTTACCTTGAGCTTTCATTCATAAGTTTCTTTGCTTCTCTTCTTTTTTTTCATTTCAACTCAAGTTCTCGCAACTCCCCTGACAGGTGTGCATGATCTAAGATATTTCAAATTATGATGTATATATAAGTACCACAAGAGTGAATTTCAACTTGCAAGGAATCCAGGTATATTTCCAATACGTGAAGTGGAAATACTATTGATGTCATTGAAGGAAATGTTAACTTGCCTATTAAATTATCAGAAAACTTTTGTATTCGACCTAAATTTAAGTTCAATCCCAAAAATAAACATTGAACCAAAATTTTCTCTCATTATTTGCCATAAATCAATGAAGATGTGTTTCATCGCCAACTAGCTGCTTTGTACTGATACTTTATCTGTTTTATTCATTGCTTTCAAGACATTGTCTCAATATAATTCCAATTTCTATTCAGATTGTTTCAAAAAGTGTTATGATTATGATTGCATCCAAGCTGCTATAAATTACGTAGTTTGAGTAACACAGTGTGATACAAAAGTGATCGTTTCTAAAACTGATAATTGAACTAATATCGAACTATCTATCTTTTCAGGAGATGGCGCTGAGGGCCAGACTTTGGTCTCCGACAAAGTGTCAGGCTACGACACTAACCTGTACCTTTATTCGGAGGAAATGGAGGACAGGCCTCGCGTATCTACACTCATCAGCTCTTTGGCGAACTACTCTAACACCATTCCACCAGCATCCAATGACCCAGACGCTCGACCCTCACCTGGAGGTGCCCGAATGGGTACCCTCATCGGTGTCTATCTCCCGTGCATTCAGAATATTTTTGGCGTAATTCTGTTCATTAGATTGACTTGGGTAGTAGGTACAGCTGGAGCCATCCATGGTTTTCTTATTGTACTTTGCTGCTGTTGCGTTACTATGTTGACAGCTATTTCGATGTCTGCTATAGCTACAAACGGTGTCGTACCTGGAGGTGGTAGTTACTTCATGATATCACGATCTCTTGGCCCGGAATTCGGTGGTGCTGTTGGAATGTTGTTCTACACTGGTACTACATTGGCTGCCGCTATGTACATTGTTGGTGCTGTTGAAATAGTTTTGGTGAGTTGAATTGATTCGAAGTTATAGATTCTATTTATTTGAATTGCAATCTTTAGCACATAATGCCGAAATGCAATTTGACATTAAGTGTTCTTTTGGAAGACAAGTTTATTTCAAGACACGAAAGTGGATAAGCTTTCAATTTAAAGAATAACATATGAGTTGATTTCTTTATTGATTGACTATTAAATTACTGTACGGCATTTCTGGTGTCAAAATGTTATTTAGAACAACCCAATGTTCCTGCTGAATCTGTACTTTTCACTTGGCCTCTGTATGTCCAAAATTTTGGAAATAATGGTTATTAATTGGAAAAAAGGAACTTTGTGAATAAATAAGATAAAATCTCATTTTCAATTCTCGAGTACAGTTGTGAAAGCTTGTCTAATGCCATTTCTGAAAATAATATCGCATCTGAAACATTTTTCTCTCTTTCTGTTCGACAAAAAAAACGTAACATCTAAATCAGATAAATCCGAAATTAACAGATTGAGATGTCAATATCTAACTGAGTGTATATAGGTCAGACTTGTCTATCATTCAGAATAAGTTCGAATGAACATAATGTCGAATTACAAGAGAAATAATGTGAATCTACTATTATCAAATATGAACAGAACGGTTCGTGTATCTCCATTATTTTTGATATTTTCTATTCTATTTCTACTTCATGAAACTCAAATGCCCACTTCAAAAGAAAAACCATATCAACGATCAAAAAACATATGAAATTGCATTTCGCGATATTAAAATGAATGGTATCGATGTGTTTAGGAAAAATGTGTGAATTATTTGTATAAATTTTCAGTAAAGTAATACGTTCAGTTAAAAATATACGTAGGGAAGCGCTTAGAAAACAATGCCTACAGACAGGAGATCCGGGTTCGAATTCCAAATGAGATTTGAATTCAAACAGAAAATTAATTTAATAGGTTATAAACAATTCGTGATTGGTAATGTACTCGGAGTGAAATCTCGTGATTTTTTGAAGTTGGCAATAAACTCTAGGTCCTCTACTAATGATTGGCAAATACGTATTTACATTGCTTATATTCTTCTCAATATCATTACATGAAAATTCAACTCAAATTCATAAAAATAAAATGAGTAGTTGCAATGATATGTATAATCAGTGGAATAAATCCAATTTCACTTGAAACTTCTCAATTATTTGTATATTAAATCATCTCATTGAACGTTTCTCATTTCAACATTGAACGTTTGACTGACACACATTGAAGAATTTTGATGTTCTATTCAACAAAAACGGATGGAGTCAAGAGGACGATGAATCCCGGTTATTCTAAAAAGCTAAATGAAAAATTCAAATATTTTATAGTCTTTCCTTTCAAGCAATCGACATAAAAAATGCAATTTCTTCCAGAATTCAATAAAGTTGTTACGTGCTCAGGTTCTTCAGCTTCAGGTTCTTTTTTCTCTAAGATGAACCTTTTTTTTGAAACGGCAGTTACTTTTCCCATGTGAAGGTTCACTTTAATATAACATATCGCAATTTAAATGAAACTCTAATAAACAAAAGTTATATAAACTGACAAATAATCTTAAAGGAAAGATGAAAAGGAAAAGGATGAATCAAACATTTTTCATTGTCCAAAATGAAGAAACGAAATATGTTTTCTAAAAATTGTAATAATTCAAATAACAGAAAACAGAACAAAAACAGAAAAACAGAAAGTACTTCAAGTGTTTATTTAGCAGTAATTGTCTTGTGCTGTTAATAAATCAATTCTTAGAAATAAAAAAACAACTTTAAGTCGCCTAATAAGTATTAATTTTCTTAATGAAAATGGAAATCCTCAGTTACATCTTAACTCATCTCAGAGGATGCTTGAAAGACCATTTATAGTTAAATAAGGTGCAAATAAATAAAGAGAAAAGGGAGAAGTCAAATGAGAAAAGTGGACAGATTCCCAAAGCTTCAAGGAAAAATCTTATGTAAAATAATATATTATCTATAATGTTTCAATAAAATTACGTCATTCTGTTTTTCCACAAAAGCGGGTTTTTCAGTTTCTCCGAATCTCTTACGTGTTAGGTTAAGTATAAAAGTTTGTACAATTTGAGGGTCATAAGTAATATGTACACACATTTCTTTTTGTACACCGCCTTTTCGGGTGTACCACAGGGCTCTAATTTAGGTCCACTTTTGTTTCTTCTTTTTGTAAATGATTTAATAGACTGTCTATCAGTTCATAGTCTCATGTGTACTGATGATTCAAAAATATATCGCAAAATTGAAACATATGAGGACTACATAAGCTTACAGGATGGCCTTACCGCTGTTTCTGATTGGTGTTACCGCAATAAACTCAATATTAATGTAACTAAATGTAATGTTGTCACATTCACTAGAAAGAAACGGCCTATACAATTTGACTGCACAATTACCGAAACCATTCTGACCAGAGTCTCCGAATTTCGAGACATCGGTATAATATTTGATCAGAAATTCACTTTTGTAACTCATATAAATAAAAAAATTTCTACAGCATTCAAATCTTATGGGTTTATTTTGCGTAATGCTTGACACTTGTCGAATAGAAAAACACTTATACAATTATTTAATGCTCTTGTGAAAAGCAAATTAGATTTCGGATGAATGATTTGACGTCCCATTTGCAATTCTCATAAAAATAATTTAGAGTCGATACAACGAAAATTTCTGAAATATCTAATTTGGAGGGAAGATCACGTTTAATCTGGACAGAGGATATAGCCAAACTGATCTGTTAAACAGGTTTGGAGCTAAATCACTCGAAGTTGGCAGGGACTTGTTGTCTCTGAAGTTTCTGTATAACCTCTTACATGGTTATACAGACTGTCCTACCCGTATTGGCTGTATTGATTTTCATGTTAATAATAATAATATTTATTTTAGCAATAGCTATTACAAAATCATATATACATTTAGGTTCAAAATATAATATTTACTATTATATGTTTAAAACGAACTTAGCTAATTTACGCTTGAATAATTTGAGGTCACTAATTGTTTTTATGGAGCTAGGCAATTTATTAAATGCGTTGAGTCCTTCATAAAATATATACTATTCCTATGTTTGGAAAGCTTACAAACTTGCATGTAGAAATTGTCAGCATTTCTTGTATTATAACTGTGCACATCACTGACACATGTTATATTTTTTATTATTCTATATGGGAACAATTTGTGTTTGGCTTTAAATATAAATATAAATATATATAGCAAAAAGTATTCTATGTTTGACTGACATTAGTTCTAAACAATTAAGCATAATTTGGATTGGAGTATACCTATTACTATTATTATTATTATGAATGACCTTCAACACCTTGTCGATGTAGTGGGACAACACAGTGAGAGAATGGGCCTTAAAATAAATGCCAAGAAAACAAAGTATACGGTTATTACTCGCCAACCTGACACTTTCAAGAATGCAGGGTTAAAATCTGATGGATCATCAATTGAGCGCGTGAATAAATTTAAATACCTTGGAGTATGGCTCACTGAGGACTGGACATCTGATCTGGAAATAAAATGTCGAATAGAGAATGCTCACAACACATTCATGAAACTCAAACGTATTCTTACCAATGCGGACTTTAGCCTAAACCTGAAGGTGAGATTTGTGAGGTGTTACATCTGGTCGGTGTTGTTGTACGGTGTGGAGAGCTGGACACTAAAGGTAGTCACAATGAATAGAATAGAAGCCTTCGAGATGTGGGTATATCGCAGAATACTGAAAATCCTATGGACGGCCCGAGTGACCAACGAAAATGTCCTACGAAGAGTAAACAAACAACGTGAACTGCTGCTGATGATCAAAAAAAGGAAAACTGCATACCTGGGGCATATAATGCGAGACACGAAATACCAGCTCCTACAACTGATTATCAAGGGAAAGATTGAAGGAAGGAGAGGAGTGGGAAGGAGGAGGATGTCATGGCTAAGTAACATAAGGCAATGGACGGACTTGCGAACAGTGGAAAGCCTTATACATACAGCCAGAGACAGGACAGAAATGAAGCATGTGGTCGCAAACATTCATTAGTGAATATGCATTGGAAGAAGAAGAAGATAGCTATTACATTTCATTTCAATTGTTCGCATAGCTCTATTCTGTAACTTTTGTAACTATTGAGTTTTTTCTTTACTCAATCCTAATAACAGAGTAAAACAATATTCAAAGTGTGGCATTGTTACTTACTTAAAGAGCAATAATTTCATATATGTCGTGAGATTTCTTCCAATTCTTTTGAGAAAGTTGATTTTCTTTGAGATTTCAGACGATATGAAGTCAACATGATCATTGAAACTCAACTTCTCATCTAACATAACGCCTAAGTATTTAACAAGTTTTACCCTTTCAATGTCCTGGTTTTCTATTTTAATACTTATATTTCCGTTACTTATTACCTTTAGAATTTTACTTGCACCAAAAGCTATAAATTTACACTTTGTTACATTCAGCGATAAACTGTTATCGCTTAGCAATTCATTTATTGCTGCCAAGTCTCTATTGATCCATTCTGTCATAGTCTGGATATTTTTACCACGAACATAAATCATTGTATCATCTGCGAACAATCGTATAGAGCATTTTTTACATGCAAAACAATATCATTAATGTATAGGGAGAATAGCAGTGGACCTAAGACCGTACCTTGAGGTACGCCAAAATCAACTCCAATGCTGTCCGAAAGAACACCATTGAGCTTAGCTTTTTGAGATCTCGACAATGTTCACCTTCAAGTCAATTTTTTCATTGGGTAGTCCGAAAACTAATTCCCTCGTACAATCACCCATTAGATATATGTGTTCGCTATTCGAGGATGACTATCGCTATCAACAATGACTCATTTGCTTTCATTAATCGAGTTTACTTGGAAAATTTTCATGTATAGTGAATTTTGAAGTATAGCTATATTATCAATGTCTATTATTCATTGTAATTACTTATTTTATTGATAATAATTTTTTTAACGTTTGCATTATATCATTAGGTGTTAATACTGTATATATTTTTTTGAATATTTCCTATAACTGTAGGAAAATAAAGACTTTTTATTATTATTATTATTATTATTATTATTATTATTATTCTGTTTTCTCAGTCGATAACCCACAAAAGCGGGTTTTTCAGTTTCTTCGAAACTCTTACAATGCGTTAAGTTAGGTATAAAATCTTAAAACCTGGAACAAGATGATTTCAAATCGGTTTAGTCGAGAAAAAAAATCGTGAAATCTTTTGTTCGTATATTTTGTACAAAAATGAGTATATAGGCAGCTCGCTTTGTGCGTATACTGAGTCAAATCCCCTAACGTATCTTTTTCATTTTAAAGAGCTCAAATTTCAGATGATCCATTAAAACTCCGGGGTAATAAGGCTTTATATCCAAGCCGATTATCGAACTTTCTGAACAAAGGATCCCGAACACCTATGATCTGGTTTTCTCTTCTATACGAAAGTAGATCATCATTTCTTATCACGTATATCGCGGATATATTTTGCCGTCAGAAAAATGTAAAAATGGAAAACTTTGTTGTTTTCACTCTCAATCTTCGTGTCATTGACTTCCTCTCATGGGTTTTAGAACTGTTCATCTCGAAAGGAAATGCAATTCTCAATTTTATAACTGTGTTTATTTTTTAATACTTGAATGCAATATTCACAATTTTTGTTATGTGCTAAAATATGTCACATCCTGTTTAAATCAGTCTTTCAACATCAGCTTAGCTCATGAGAAAGGGTGAAATCCAACGCCTTTGGGACAGTTGGTAATGTGTCATTGAACGGATATGCAAAAATCGAATTGAATTTCTATTTGGATAACACATAGTCGAAAGGGTTCTATATGGAAAGAATTGGAAATAGTATTATGTAACATATAAAAATTAAGAATATTTATTAATAAATTGAACACATTTTTGAAAATTTCAAAAATATTAAATAAAAGTGTCCATTACAATATTCTTTCAATATACAATACTTTCATCAGGTGGGTGAAAATTGAGTACAAATATGAATTAACTAAATTTATATAATAGGTGTTTTTTTTAGAGCTATAGAGCTTCAAGTTGGCATTACTATTGAAGATGGCGACCGATTTAACAGCTGAGAAGTGATTTATTCTCAGTTTGGTTTGGCAATTCATCATGAATACACTCACGCCTGAACAACGCTTGCAAATAGTGCAATTTTATTTCGGAAATAATGGTTCTATGCGGAATACGTATCGCGCACTACGTCCATTTTATCGTCGACAAAATCTTCCATCAGAGCAGTTAATTCGATTAACCATGGAATGTTTTCGCAGCACGTTTACTCTCATTGATAACTCGCATCCCCAGAGACGCCGTACGGAGCGTACAGAAGAAGCTATTGCTACTGTAGAGCGTAGCATTGAGGAAGACCCGAATTAATCCATCCGCCATCGAGCACAGGAATTGGATCTCTGTCCACCCACTTTATGGAAGATTTTGCGGAAGGATCTTGGTTTGCGTGCTTACAAAATCCAACTCGTGCAAGAATTGAAGACAAACGATCATCAAGCAAGGCGTATATTCGTCGAATGGGCCCAAAACGAGATTGCCGTTGTTCCCGATTTTCATAAGCGAATTTTTTTTAGCGATGAAGCGCACTTCTGGTTAAATGGCTACGTCAACAAACAAAACTGCCGCATTGGGAGTGAAGATAATCCTCAAGTGTATGTCAAAACATCGTTAAAACTGACTGTTTGCTGCACTTTATGGGCTGGTGGAATCATTGGCCCGTACTTCTTCAAAAACGATGATGGCCAGAACGTTACAGTCAATAGTGATCGGTATAGGACCATGAATACTAACTTTTCCATTCCTGAATTGAACAACCGTGATGTCCAGGAGCTTTGGTTTCAACAAGATGGCGCAACATGTCACACAGCTCGTGCCACAATCGATTTATTGAAAGACACAGTTTGGTGACCGCCTAATTTCACGTTTTGGACCTGTTAATTGGCCTCTAAGATCTTGTGATTTAACACCGCTAGACTACTTTCTGTGGTTCTATGTAAAGTCATTGCTCTATGCGGATAAGCCACAAACGCTTGACCATTTGGAAGACAATATTCGCCGTATTATTGCCGATATATGGCCACAAATGTTGGAATAAGTCATCGAAAATTGGACGTCCAGATTAGACTACATCCGAGCCAGCCGTGACGGTCATATGCCAAAAATCAAAATTAAAATGTAATGCCACAAGATTATCTTTCGAATAAAAAAAAATTCTTGTCAATCGAATGATCCATCGTTGTTTTATTGCAATTTAAAGTTCTATACCTCTGAAAAAAACACCCGTTACTACTACTAAACTTAAGGTTTAGTAAGGGGAAGTTTTTAACCTCGAATTACTCGTTAAGTGCTGAACCTGTTTTGTTGTAGGTATCTATTAATTTCGAAATCTTCCAGGAAGTTAAGTTTCAGACCTTTGTCTTCTACGTGTATGATCTCGTAATTGTTGTTGAAATTATGTTGGTTGTCGATACATTGGTTTGCAATGAGAATCTGATTTTTTGTTCTAGTAGCTTCTAAGGTGTTCTCTTATTCTGGTATCAAATGTTTTACCTGACTGTCCAATGTAACATTTCTCACATTGACAGCTTAACTTATAGACACAAGAACTCGATCCCTTACTCGAGCTAAATTTGTTGTTTTCTATAAACATTCCTAATGTATTGTTTATTTTATAGGCGACGAGCTTTTCTGTATTTTCAAGAAGTTTTTATTTTGCCTGAGGATTTTTCATTGTACGTAATAGGTGTGAACTGATAACGATCTCTTTATAAACTACCCCCTGCTACACCTTGAGTTTAGTAGGATTATATAAATTTAGTTAATTCATATTTGTACTCAGTTACCATCCACCTGATGAGGGTATTGTATAACGAGATAATATTGTATATATAAAATATTTTTGAAATTTTCATAAATGTGTTCCATTTATTAATAAGTTATGGAATTTGACACGTATGTCCCACCTCAACCAACTTATTAAGAATATTTTTGCATTAAAAATGATTATGAGTGTCTAAGTCATAAAAATATTCATAAAATACTTAAAAGAAAAATTTGTCCAAAGTTTTTGTACATTCTACATTGTCCCCCAGCTTCATGTAAAAATATCATATGGTCTTGAATATGACATAGTTTTGAAATGACTGTGCTATAGCAGAATGAATAGCAGTAAATTTTAGACCTAATCCGAGACATTTTCCTGCGCAACTTGACAAATATCGTAAAATTATGATAGGCTATCTAGTCGATGCTCATAAATATAAATGGAATAGATCTAACGACGGATTAATAATGTTGCAATATCGTGAATTTCACCCGCTTTTGTTATAGTCATTTTATTATTCCCATCGGTTGTTTATTGCTCTTCGTATTGTTGTTTATTATTATCAGCTTTAGAATTAGATAACATGTAATGAATACCGATATAAATATATAACAAAAATTGTCTATCTAATAATCCACCACGTGGTTTATTATTGCGTCCTCTGATCCAGATTCAATCAGCAAATATGCTCACACTTTAATACAATTTACATAATTTTCAATTAAATCGAAATTATGATCGGTATCACCTATCGAAAGCTGTCGAGGCTATTAAATGTTCATCCAGATTTACGCACAAAGTTGACCTTAAAATCGGACATTCGAGTTTTTGAATAATACACTTAAAATTTTTACGAAACATTTATTTATATACCTACATTTTCATATATAAACATATATGTCAACACAGATAACAATTCAACATATCATTTGTGGGTCCTGTTTTAGCGAAATTAAATTCACAGTGAATGCAGAAAATATTCTCAATATTTTGTACAAATTTCAATAATTTGGTCAACAATTATTAAGTTGAAAATTGATTGAAACAATTTTTTTCTACACAAAAGAGGTCAAAGTACAATTTCAAATTATTTGGTGTGATATTTATTCTATAACATATATCACATGTCTACATATGGATCATATTCATATGTCCATATAGACATATGTCTATAACATATGTCTACTTAACGCAATATGCAATAATTTTAAATTAAAATTGAAACAATAAATCAAAATTAACACACTTGGCTTAAGTTTCACTAAATATATTAAAAACTCTACAAATGTTTCACAGTAATATTGTATACTGTTTATAATGAGTTAACCACCTGAAATATGGTAGAGTTTTTAATATATTTAGTGAAAGTTAAGCCAAGTGTGTTAATTTTAATGTATTGTTTTTAACATAATGTTTCTCCAAGAGATAAGCGAAACCTCCGTGTCATCTATTAAAATTAAAACACTGGTCTTAGGGTTCACTGAATATATTAACAACTCTACATATATTTCGGGTGGTTAGCTCATTATCAAGAGTATTCCACAATATTACTAGATTTCAAAATGCATAACTTCCACTTATATATCACAGAGCACACAGTTCAACACCGGTTTCAAGGAAAAATCCACCTAGTCCTTGCAAACAGGTGCTTTTCTATTAATGGCTATCGAAGTTTTCATAACTTCATGATATAAGATTCAAGATCAATAATAATAATAGTAAGTTCTTTATTCTCAACAGGTATAATACCCAATTACAGAAAATAATAACATAATGTTGAATACTAACTAAATAATTAAACTAAAAAAGATATAACAAAGAGCTCAATCTAATATAAAAAAATAGTAACTAATAACTACATTATAGCATTCAATGAAATATCACAAAGAACTCAATCTAAATCAATTCATTTAAGTCAATTTCCTTTGTTCACATAACTCCTAATAATAAATTCTATGGAGTCAAAGTGAATGTCATATTTATTAGCAACTGTATTAGACTCAATAAACCAAATCTGGGATTGTATTAGCGAGTTAATTCTTGGAGTCTCTAAGTGAAATAATTCTGTATTACGATAATTTTACCCAGGAACGCGAAATTTCAAAGCGGACAAGAGAGGAGGACAATCAATACTATTGTGCTGTAATTTGTACAAAAATTTGACTGATAAAGTTTCTCTCTTGCTCTGCAATGATTAAACTAAATCGACTCAATAATTCGTTATGATTGACTCCTCTCTGTGGATGAACTTTATCCTCCCTCCAAACTGAGAATTTCAAGAACCTTCAGATCATGCTTCCATACTCCAACTTACTACAGATTAGGGTATTAAATAGTCCCATGAATGTTGAGGAATTATCGAAATATTTGCCATTGCGTATAACTAATCCATATATTTTCGAGGCAGATGAAATAAGTTGGGTGATGTGTGGAATGAAGGAAAGCTTCTGATCGAAGATTACACCAAGATCTCTCACCTTATCAGAACGAGAAAGAAACGACGCTATAATCACACTCAATTCGATCTATTTTCCCCGTGAATAAGACAACATTACACTTTGACACATTCAAACTCAAATAATTGTCCACACCAACTAGCAACATGGTCCAACGCGAGCTGAAGTTGAACACAGTTGTCCTGTGATCTAATTTCATGATATAATTTAAAATCGTCTGCGAACATCAAAAGCCATCACGAGAAATTTACTTGTTTGTAACGACCAAGTGGATTTTTCCTTGAAACCGGCGTTGAACTATGCATGCGGTCTAGGATATATAAGCAGAAGTTATGCATTTTGAAATCTAATAATATTGTTTCATTACGCTTGAGTTGTAAATATATTCAGTGAAACTTAAGTCAAGTGTTTCAATTCAATATTATTTAACATAATGTTTCACCAAGTGATAAGCAAAACCTCCTTGTCATTCATCAATCTGCAATAGATTTTAGCTAATTCTTTCTAAAATTTCTTACAGACATACATGGCTCCTGGATTGTCTATATTTGGAGATGTGAATAAGGATCCGAGTGCTATGTACAACAATTTTAGAGTTTATGGGACTGGATTGTTGGTGGTTATGGGAACCATTGTATTCATTGGTGTAAAATTTGTCAACAAATTTGCTACACTAGCACTAGCTTGTGTCATTTTCTCTATTCTGGCCGTATACGTCGGTATTTTCTATAATATAAATGGAAACGACAAATTACAGTAAGTTATATTGAATCGTTAAAAGCATTTCAAATAAAAAATATATATTTTTTCAGTATGTGTGTTCTTGGTAAACGCTTGCTTCAGTTGAGTTCGATAGAGGACTGCCATAAAAATGTAACTGGCATTCTTAGAAAGACGTTTTGTGCCAACGACAGCATTACATCTTGCGATTCCTACTTCCGAAACCATGAGGTCCAGGTCGTGCGTGGCATCAAGGGCTTATCCTCTGGCGTGTTTTTTGGTGAGTCGCATCCTTTGAATAACTCCTGTATCAACTTTATCTATTTAGCTATGCAGTATTATTAGTCTATTTTTACCAAAAGATGTATCAGTTAAAACAATCATGATTCAAACAACTCAATTTTCAGATAATATTTATGATAGTTTCCTGGAAGTTGGTCAGTATATTTCCCAAACTAAGAATCCAGAAGATATTGAGCAGATGGAAGGTCCTACTTACAACCAAGTCTATGCCGATATTACTACTTCGTTTACCCTGCTGATTGGTATATTCTTTCCTTCGGTCACTGGTATCATGGCAGGTTCAAACAGATCTGGCGACCTGGCAGATGCTCAAAAATCGATTCCGATTGGTACAATTTGTGCTATTTTGACCACATCAACAGTTTACTTATCTTGCGTCTTATTGTTCGCTGGAACAGTGGACAATCTACTATTGAGAGACAAGTATGTATCAATAAGTGGAATCACATCAAAATTTATTTTACTTTTTGCCGTTTTAGGTTTGGTGTTTCCATTGGAGGCAAATTGGTAGTAGCTAACATGGCTTGGCCAAATCAATGGGTGATTCTTATAGGATCTTTTCTATCGACCTTAGGTGCAGGTCTGCAGTCACTGACTGGTGCACCACGTTTACTGCAAGCTATTGCAACAGACGGTATTATACCATTTTTAACACCTTTCTCCGTTTCTTCGAGCAGGGGAGAACCTACACGTGCTCTCATTCTAACCCTCTTGATATGCCAGTGTGGCATATTACTTGGAAACGTAGACTACCTTGCGCCACTATTATCTATGTTTTTCCTTATGTGCTACGGTTTCGTGAATCTGGCTTGTGCTTTACAAACCCTTTTGAGGACACCGAACTGGAGACCTAGGTTCAAATACTATCACTGGTCGCTTTCATTCATCGGATTATCTCTATGTATTGCTATAATGTTCATGACTTCATGGTACTATGCACTGATTGCTATGGGAATGGCTGGCATGATTTATAAATACATTGAATATAGAGGGTAAGTTTTATTGAGGTACACATCGATTTCGTTACTCTTTTTGTTCTTTATAGTGCCGAAAAAGAATGGGGAGACGGAATCCGTGGTATGGCTTTATCTGCAGCTAGATATTCACTATTGCGTCTAGATGAAGGGCCACCTCACACTAAAAATTGGCGACCACAAATTTTGATTTTGGTAAAACTCACTTCAGTTTATGAGCCGAAGTACCGTAAATTGTTCTCGTTTGCATCTCAACTGAAAGCTGGTAATAATTATTCTTGTGGTCATCGTATATCAATTGAAAACTCGAATATTTATTTTCAGGAAAGGGATTAACTGTTTGTGCGTCAGTTATTCATGGAGATTATACTCGATCTTATGGAGAAGCAATGAACGCCAAATTAAGTCTTAGGAGAACAATGGACGAAGAAAAAGTCAAAGGATTTGTTGATATTCTTGTAGCACGTAACATCAGTGATGGTCTTTCGCATTTGTAAGTGTCTTATGTTCTCGAAGTTTCAATGTCATTAACAATTTCTATATTTCTAGAGTACAAACTACTGGTCTTGGAGGAATGAAACCTAATACAGTCATATTGGGATGGCCCTACGGGTGGCGTCAATCCGAAGATGAAAGAACTTGGCAAGTATTTTTGCAAACTGTTCGAAACGTTACTGCGGCCCATATGGCCCTACTGGTTCCTAAGGGTATAAACTTTTTCCCGACCTCTATTGATAAAGTAGTCGGTAATATCGACATCTGGTGGATAGTACACGATGGAGGATTACTCATGCTTTTACCTTTTCTGTTAAAACAACACCGTACTTGGAAAAACTGTAAGATGCGAATTTTTACTGTAGCACAATTAGAAGACAATTCGATTCAAATGAAAAAGGATTTGAAGACTTTTCTATATCACTTGCGTATTGCTGCTGAAGTAGAAGTTGTTGAAATGGTAAGATAGTATGGATTTTGGAGCTTTTAAAAAGAAATTCAATGGGAATTATATTTTTACAGATGGATAGTGATATATCTGCTTACACCTATGAACGAACCTTGATGATGGAACAGCGTAACCAGATTCTGAGAGAGCTACAACTGAATAAAAAGGAAAGCTTAGGAATAGTAAGTAACCATTTGCTCTCATGAATTTAATACATGTGATTTCTGATTCTTTCATACGATTTATATCGATTTAGCGTGTTTTGTACATTTGTTTGTACATAATGTCCTGTTTTCTCTAGTTCTTATGAAAATATATCAGAAATTACATGGCGATATAACCTGGATATTATAAGTGTAATCAACGTATTTATTTTCACTCTAAGGTTCAGTCGCTGGCGGATTTCAACGAGATATCAACTAAAGAAAATCTTCCTCTGGTAAAAGATCGTCGTATCTAGCTATCGATGCCTCATAATTTTTATCAGTTTTGCACGATTTACTTTAATTTGTTCATTATATTTCTCTCCATTTCATCCACATAGATATTTGTCATAGGTCGTCCTTAGGTCATTTCATCCACGGATTGAAAATCATTTTCATTCTTTAGAATATCCATCATTTTTTTCTGTCTTCAGGTACAATCTATCGTTGATCAGCACCATCCTGATCCAAAGATTGCATCCAAAGTTAGATTCCAGGAACCAGGAGCAGGCGGAGATGAAAAGGAGAAGGATAACAAAAATTGCGTACCCGAACCCACTAACGAGGTTTGTTCTTTTTCTTTTTGACGAATAGTCCTGTGGATAATTGTATCAATTTGATTCAATTATTTTTGTTTGCGTAAACATGATATTTTCAAATATGCCGCAAATGGACTTAATTAATCTTTCTGATGCAGTATCAATTTGTCTCTATAAGAATTTGCCGCCATATAAATTTCACCGTCTTTATAATTTTAACACCATTGTGATTTTTTCACCGCAGTAATTTTGTGTCCCAGGTAGTTTACCGTTGCGTCTCTTTTGTTGTATAAATTTCCGTTTTGATAATTTTGCCGTGAGTTTAATCTGCTAATCACCGTTGTGATTTTCTTGCCGCAGTTATTTTGTTACCAAATGTTTTTGACTACGAGGTGATTTGGCTTTCGTACGTATTTTGCCGTCAATGTGATTTCGACATGATATTAATTTTTTCAGTGAGGTGATTTTGCTACAGCACAGATTCTTCCTGTTCACAGACTTTTGCGCTACTGGCTACAGCCTGAATAACATATGTGTTCGGAAATTCAAATTAGACTTTTTTCAACGCTTCGAACGATTTGGGCCGAGTAGGTTTAAGTACTATTCAAAGTCAAAACACTTTTCTGGAATGATTGTTATACATGTTATATTAGGAAAAAAAACTGATAACTAAAATACTATGTTTTGTTCTATAGTTGAAATAAAACTACTGCATTATTTCAATATTGCTTTCCAATTTAACAGTTCCGGTAATAATCAGAGAATCTAGACTTCAATATCACTGATTAAATTAAAAGTTCTACTAACGCATATTTATTTCCATAAAGTAAACGTAATCTTACTAATTTTCGGTGCTGAGTTGTTATTAATGATTCCATGGCTCATTGAAAAGTTGCCCCAATTATAAAAAAGGTTTATTTTCCATTGTACAGCCTCTAAACCAGGAGACTAAGACAGGAGATTGTGATAATTCGACAAATGAAAAAGAGGACCCTTCAGAGAAAGAATGCAGCGACGAGAAAAAGTATGACCCCGATGAAGAAGAGGAGAAAACTACCAAAATAACACCGTAAGCACTTTAATTTTCACTCTTTTCAAACCTTCCAATTAAATATCTTGATTACGTATTGGTTTTTGATTTACTTAAGAAACATCCGTTAGTTATATGCTATAAATCTGGAAAAAGGCGTTTAGCATAATACCCCGAAATTTCAGATGGGGCGAGGGAAAGCATTGAGAATATCTTAGGCAAATTTTATTCTAAAGAAATAATTTTACGTTTTGTTCCATAAATCGACATTTTTTTGTTACAGTGATGAAGCTAACGTTCGCAGAATGCATACCGCAGTAAAACTGAATGAAGTCATAGTAAATCGTTCTCACGATGCTCAACTAGTTATTTTGAATTTGCCTGGTCCGCCAAAAGATACTAAGATGGAAAGGGAGTCGAACTGTAAGTAGTTTTGAATAAATTCCAAAATCTTTTCTAGAAATATCAAAATAATTTAAACCACTCAACTCGACAGCACTAGTTTGATAATACCCAGTTGATTTAAAATAACCTCTTTGAAGGCCGAAGTGATTTTCACTTCTAGAAGGCGTGAAGTCCTCTTCTTCTCTTAACTACATCTTATCTTGTTTCACCAAATGAAATCCTTCTCTTCGATGAGATACTTCTTCACTGCATCCTTCAATTTTCTTCACGTCCTGTCGCGTTTTCTCTAGCTTCCAGCTTTTTTTTAGTTTTATGATAGGTAGGATTTATTTTTACCAGAATATTGCCAAGAACCAAAAACAATCGATAAATACATCGACTAACTGAGGCATGTTGTTGACAACACTAGAATAGGTATGCCATAAGTTCCGCGTGATGATAAATGAAATTAACACCATATTACGTAAATGACTGAAAATTTTTAAATTATTAATGGTTGTTATTATACATCAACGTTGCACAATTTCGAATTGTTCTTAGAAAACCCAAAGTTTCAGTTTTTCTATTTCAATCACTACTTTCTCATTTTCAAGTGATGAAGAAACGTAATCATTTTCAATTTCATCAACGAATTCAATTCAGAATGTTGCGAAAGTCAACTCAAAACTTCAGAAAATACGTATCTGAGTATTTAGCCATCCCATAATCTGAATGGCAAAGTTTTATGCTATAGTTCACATTTTTTATATAGTCTAAAAATATTAATTTTTATTATTTTCCCAGTAAACTTCACATTCTATAATAAGTAGACATTTTCACATAAATATTACCGTTGTAACTTGGAGATGACCTTTAGTGCTTTTTTCAAGCAGGATAATTTATATTTTTATTATTCTACACCGAAAAATCATAAGGGCTAAAATTCCATGCAAAAGCTTCGACCAATCAAAGAATCGGAGAATGGAAATAGCGTCAACAATATACTGCCTTAGCCTTGACGTCACACAAAGGGGCGGAGCCATTACTGGCTGTAATCAAAGAAGTTCATAACGGCAAAGTCCCATAAGAAATATTTTATTCAAAGTTTTCTCATTTTTTGCGACAAAATAAGGCTTCTACTTTATATATTTCGTCATGGAACCTGTGTTTTAAAGAAGAGTTTTTGAGCAGAATTATTCAATAAAATAAAAACGGATATGGTTTGCTCAAAGGGCAGGCTTTTTAACACTAGAAGGACCGGGCTTTATACAATACCTTCGAAGACTGCAGCTATAAATTTGACGGTGTTAGAGATCCAGTTACAATATTAATTGAATTAAAAATCACAAAACAAAACAAAACACAAAATTCTACGTGAGGAATCGACATCTTTGTTGATGAATTGAGTATCTTTGTTAGAGTTCTATTCGACTCTGTTTTGAAGACTGAATCAATGTCTACCAATGGAATGAATATTATATCAATTGAATTTTTCATTCGAAATAAACAATTTTATTAATGAAACTGAGTATCATTCGAAGGAAATAATATTTTTAAATTTATTTTTTAAGTATTTCATACATTTTCTACAACCAGCATTTTTACAGATTTCATGCGTTCATTTTTTCTTCAATTATTATTGACTTGATTTTTCTGCCTCTTATTATTTGAGGTATGTTGTTCACCTGTTTCTGGATCTTCTTCTTGTCTTTGAGTACCGGCTGAAGTAGATTTTTTGGATTCATAGTTCAAGAAAAAAATCATGCTTCTGTCTTTTTGATACAAAATCCATGAGTTCTTAACTGTAAATCAAGTATATTCTAAAAAACGTGAATAGACGACTTTCATTTTTTTGGGCGTTCTTCGAGCTATTTCATTATAAAAATGTACCAGGTATGCCTTTTTTGGTCAGTACCTATTCTCCTTTTGCGGTTTAGAGCACTCAAAATACTAAAAAAAAATTCTGGGTTTCCTTAAAAGACTGTATCGGTATAACAATAAAATTGTTGTTATAACAAGGCAATCTACTTCCGAAGCTTCTGATGAAGAATTCACCTGTTCCAGCTGAAATTCTGCATCACGAGTTTCATAAAGATTGCCTGAAAAATCGTCACTACTTTCAGTACCTTAGACATCTTGTTTTATATACCAATATCCCAACAATTTCAAAACTGTTTAGAGGACAACGCATTTTTATAACGGATCACAAGTGCTCACTAAACCAACGTTAACTAAAACTGTAATACATACAATCTAGACGTTAACAACTCACTCAGAATTCAAAATAAATGGAGCAAAAGTATCCCCATCAGTTTGTAGAAAAGTTTGTTCACTATTCGTATCAGTACCGTCAAATTGACGATGTACGGTATTGATAGTTATTTGTACAGGAATCTCATATGTACCACAATGTGATATTTTTTATATATATTTAGGCTTACAATTACATATCAGGAAAAGTCATAAGATATGAGAAGAAACAAAAACTTATTTCGGAAAATATTCAAGAATGAACGTGACTTACCGTCAAATTTGCGGCCTTGGTCTTTCTATTGTTAAAGAAAATACACAAGTTGAAGGTCCCATTCTATCATCAAAAACAATAAAACACTAAATTAGAATATTTCTATGAGATTTTACACTAATAAATTGTTTGGAGTTAATAACGGGTGGTTTTTTAAGAGTTAAGTTTTTCAGGTTGGCGGCACTGGGTGGTAATGGCTTCCAAACGTCATCTGTCAAAGCGAAAAGTTTTCAGTATACTCTGCCATTTTTGACTGTTAATCTATTTACGAAGATTAGCATTTTTATTTTTTCCTAAATAATATTAATAAGTTCTTTATTCTCAACAGGTATAGGTAATACCCAATTACAGAAAATAATAACATAATGTTGAATAACAAATAATTAACTAAATAAATAATATGAAGATAAATATAACAAAGAGCTCAATCTAATCTAAAAAACCTAAAAAATTAACTGATAACTAAATAATAAAATTAAATGAAATATTACAAGGAACTCAATATAATTCAATTAATTGTAGTCAATCTTCCTTGTTCACATAACTCCTCATAATAACTTCTATGAAGTCAAAGTGAATGTCGCATTTATTAACAACTGTATTGAAGATACCATAAACCATATGGGGGATCGTGTTAGCGAGTTGGTTCTTGAAGTCTATAGGTGGAATAATTCTGTAGTACGAAAATTTTGCCTAGGAAACGAAATTTCAAAGCGGAGAAGAGAGGAGACATTCAGTACTGTTGTGCAGTAATTTGTAGAAAAATTTGAGTGATAAAGTTTCTCCACTGCCGGCTGCCCTACAATGAGATTAAACCAAATTGACTCAATAATTCGTCATGATTGACTCCTCTCAGTGGATAAACTTTATCCTCCCTCCAAACTAAAAATTTCAAGAACCTTCTCTGAATGGCCTCAGATGGCGTTGATGGCAAGTGCAAATAGGATGACAGATCATGCAGCCATACTCCAACTTGGTACTGATTAGCGCATTAAATAGTTTTATAAATTATTGAAATATTTGCCATTGCCTATAACGAATCCATATATTTTCGAGATGAAATAAGTTGAGTAATGTGTGGAACGAAGGAAAGTTTCTAATCGAAGACTATTCCAAGACCTCTGGCCCTATTAATTTGGCATCTAAGGAATAAATAGTATAGGTAATAAAACAATTGTTAAACTGATTTACACATATATTAAAAAGAATACTGCATGACGTACGTTTCGATGAGATTCACCTTTTTCAAATGCTACGTGCAGACTAATGACAATTTCTCGAATACATACAATATATAAACTTAAATTATGAATACAGAGAAAACAGGTTAGATAACAGGTAGAAGGGATCAATTCATACTGAACTACTATATAGTAAACTAAGTAATTTTGAAAAGATTGAGAAGGGGGCTTGAGGTATGATCGATTTGACTGTTCAAAAGGTTGCCAGAATACTTCTATTTATTAATTTGAAGTGATTCTAACAAATTAAGCTTCATTCCCTTGTTTGCGGTATTCAAAATTTCAAAATCGGAATTGAATATATGATTTTCATTAATCAAATGATTTGCATAATGTGAATCTGTCTTCTGATTATCAAAGCTACGTTTATGTTCCGAAATTCTTATTTGAAAACTTCTAAACGTTCTACCAATATAAAACTTGTCACAACTACCACAGTTAATTTTATATACACCTGATTTTTTATTTTTGTTGACCTTAGATTTGTTATTTTTGATATGTTTTCCTAAGTTATTTCCAGTACGGTAAGCAATGTTGATGTTATACTTAAAAAGAAGAGATTTGAGTTTTTCACTGGACCGATGTATGTAAGACTGTTATAGTTGATATTGTTTTTGACTAGGGGATAAACCAGACCAATCGCCTTTTTGAAGTTTTTCTTTAATATCATGTTATCTATTATTTCAGGATTATAATTATTATTCACGGCTATTTAATTGATTAAATTTTTGTCGGTGTTGAAATTGGTTTTAGAAAGAGGACTAATCGATGTATCAAACTATTGAAAGCTGCCATTTTGTGTTGAAATGGATGCATGGAAGTATTATGTATAATACTATCTGTATGTGATGGTTTATGGAAAATTGAAAAACTATGTTTGTTATCCAGTTTCATTATTTTAAGATCTAAAAAATTAATAGAGTTTTCTTTCTCAAGTTCCAAAGTGAATGTAATTTTAGGGTGTAACGAATTCTTTTTAATATGTGTGTAAATCAGTTTAACAATTGTTTTATTATGTTTATCGATTTACATCAAGTATCGGCCTCATCAATTATTAATTTGAATAAGTAGTAGTTCGAAAAACGTGGCATGTGTCATTTATCCATATTAATGAGATTGAATTCTCGCTTAACTCTTGGTGAAACATAATTGAATATTAAAATAAATTAAACTCTTGGCTTAATGTTTCACGATTTATTTAACAATATGTATAGCCAACATGTTTCGAGCGTTAGCTCATTTTCAAGACTGAAAATGAGTCTTGAAAATGAGCTAACGCTCGAAACATGTTGACTATACATATTGTTAAATAAATCGTGAAACATTAAGCCAAGAGTGTGATTTATTTTAATATTTATCCATATATTTCCAAAAAACATTTTCCTTTTATGTATACTGTTTCTTATACTTTTTATATAATTGCATAACATTATGAATACTTTTAATGGTTATCGACTTTAATAAATACTCATGTTAACTTATTTGCAGACATGGAATTTCTCGAGGTACTAACTGAAGGGCTGGAAAGAGTTCTAATGGTTCGAGGAGGTGGTCAAGAAGTAATCACCATCTATTCGTAACGTGTCACACCAATTGATTTAGTGGAAATCAAGCTACTGACTTTAGCTAATAATTTCTCTCAAAGACCTTTGCCTTTCGAGAAGCAAGGACCTGAAACAGTATTTAACTATAGAATAACTAACCAAAATGGAATAGCGGATTTATCCAAAAGATTCTCATTTATTCTTCTCAATGTTGATAGATTACGAAATTAAGACGATATGAATGTTCACTTGCGAATGGGCATTGGGGCGTTATTTTATGTTCCATTTAGGAAATGGAACAATGGAAAGAACACCATATTCGTTGAGAATTGATGATGTATGAAATCATAATTATGTTTCTCGATTCCAATGACTAAATATAATCAAAAGAGTATGTCTAATTTCAAATGTTCGTGCACTTTCTTCAAGTGCAGAGTCTAAATGAATAGAGTTAATTGAGAATTGTAGCAAAGCCTAAAATAATATGGATAACATAAGTAATTCATAATTATTAAGATATTTCAGTATTGACTCAAATTCTTTTATGAATTCTCTGATCCTCGTAAATTTTCAAGTGACTAATATAATTAGAGAATTTAGAAGCACGTAGAAGTAGTGAGAAGCAGTATTCAATAAATTAAATATAGTTCCAAAAGCAACATCCTCAAATTCAATGAACCTGTTCAATAATTTCCGTCTATTTTGATAATTGTAGATCTAACTTGCTCGTCCAATATTACTTCTACACTATTTTCAAAACCAAAAGAGGCCAGTAAAATTGCTGTAATGATGAAGAGTTTTTTCATAGATTATGAGGCCCAAAAACTCGTTAAGGTCCTTTAATACTTCATACTATCTGATATAGGTGACATTTTCAAACCCTTGTGCCATAAAAATTCGAATGTAGCCAAAAATTTTTATTGATACCTAGGATTCTTGCATTATTTGAATGTTTTAATTGAAAATTTAACAGAAATTACTCAGTGAGAATGCGTAAAGCAAATTCGGTAAATACTTACATGAATAAACAAGCTGATGTTTTTAATATTTCTGTGATCTTTCGGAAATTAACATTCCACCATAAATTGCAGACATAAACGAATGAATATAATAAAAATACGGTTCAATTCTAAGATAGTCGACAATTTAAATATTCGAAATGTATTAAATGGTAGAAAAGTTGGAGGAGAATTTGTTTTGTTACAATATTATAATCCTTGTCGAAATCATAGAAAAAGATTACACAATATTGAAGATATTAAAATTACTGATAACATAATGAAACCACTGAACAATTTCAAACTATTCTGTGTCTGTATTTGTTTCAACTGAAATGATCCGGAATGTGAAACTGGAAGAGCTTGATTAAATTGAAAAAAACTTTTATTCTTCGAAATATATTGATTTTTCTTTAATTTATGTAACGTAGCTTTGAAATATTTTGTTGAAATTAAAACAAACTGGAATCGCCAAAGTATTAATAATAAGCGAGATATAGATGATTGAAGGTAAGTATCAACGAGAAAATTTCAGAATATTTTCAGCAAAATAATATTTTTCTCTAATGTACACATGAAAATATTGAAACTATTAGATTGAGAACTCATAATTTGGTATCTAATTCAATTTATTTTGCAGTGGGCGCTAAGTGAACTACAGGTATCAATGCTCTCTTAACTATTTGGTTTTTCAAAATATTCCACTTCATCAAAAACTACTTCTGCGTTAAAAATCTTGTGATACTATGAATATTAAATTATACTTATAATTCACAAAAAAAATTCTTAGCTAAAGTTCCAGTGTGAAATTGAGACCACACATGCTTAAATGTATCACCAAAAATATAATATTAAAAATATGATGAAATATATCACCAAAAAGTACCTGAATCATGAAAACAAGAATGCTCAGCTGTCAAAGTCATTTTTGACACCCGCCTACTATGTCTCATATTATTTAAATGAGGCTTAAGTACAGAATCGATCTCATCAAATATCATTAAATATCAAAATTTGAAAAATTGCAGTTTGCGGAATTGTAACTTCCTCCTCATACTTAAATAGTAAAAATAGAGGCAATTGTAGATCAAAGTTTAGAGTGCAACTTCTCACGTTGTTGTGAATTAATTTGTACCACATATTCCGACAAATAATACCAGCGGATACTAAATTATGATTTTTCATGCCCAAAACTCTAGTTTCAAAATTTTATGTATATTGGTCCAAAACCTTTCAATTTATTATTATCTCTCTTATTAGAAATATTTCACCAGAGCAATTTGGTCGAAATCGTGATTTTTCAAGAAGCTACCATGTTTTTATGAACGATTACTCAAGGACCACTTATGTAAAATTTTCTGTTTTACAAGACTCATTTTTTCCCTAGTCGCCATTCAGTAAATGACGTAGTTTTGTCGTTGCGGGTTTATTAATACTTGCTTAAAGCTTTCAAACACACATCCTTGATTTTTCAGTTGTCACTTTAATTGTCTGTAATTAGAATGAACTAGAATTTTCTTTCGTTTTTACATTATTAGATATAAGTAATTGTATATTAGGATAAGTTTTGACTATAAATATTCTAGAAAAGTCGAATAAAACAATCTTAAGTGCCAAAGTATCGAAAACTTTTATGTGTCAGAAACGCTAAAAAATATCATCTTCATTCGATTCAATATCTAGATGCGCGCGCCACATACCTACAAATGAAGTTGTACTTTTTCAACACTTGTCAATAAAACGTCATCTCCATTGCGTTTTTCAGTTTTTTAGAAAATTATTAAAGGAAACGATATAATATTTAAATTAAGAACCTAAGTGAGCAATACTAATATAAATTATAGTATTATATGTCAAATTACAAAGTGATAGTATAAATATACAGGGGCGGATTGCCAGTTTAATATACCTACTGTTATACTGTAAATGACTGTTCAATGAGCCCAGCATTTATCATCACAAACATGTACTGCCCAATGTAATTTCTGGATAACGGTATTATTTGACAGTTGAGAATTATTGTAATCATGATAAAAAGGAAACTCTGTAGACGTCAAACATAAATTCACTGTTGTTTTAATCGTGATATGATCAGTTTTAATCCATAAATGACATGCTGAGTCACACTCACAATGAATCAGCGAAGTTTGTTCAATTTACATATATCTGTGTCGTTTTGTAACCGAAATAATATAATGTAATACAATATATTGTCTGAATCAACTGAATGAATATATTGTAATTCAAAAGAGAACTGATTTATTGACATAACATGAAAAACATATACCACTTATTGAAAAACTCATAACCCGATTAGTGATATTTTAGAATTACGTTTGTGACTAAAAAAGTTTTTCTACAAAATTTGAACCTTTGTGATGTATATCCAATTTGTCTGGTTCAAATATGATTGATTACTCATAAAAATGATTCGCCCCTCATATCATAGAATCTATTAGAATTTGATGTCTTTGAAATTTATATTGTTGTTTTGCAAATAGAGCACTTAATGTTTGTTAGACTTTAGGAAAATTTAGAAATATACCTATTTGCTCATATTGACATTGTCAGAAAATTTTACATGCATGCACACATGTATAAGTATATACTTACTAACCTACTTATATATGTTTAAACAGATGTCCCATTTCAGTGCATTAACATTGAATTTTAATATTTTGTAAACAGTTTTGTTTGTAATGATTATTTATAATGATCAGATTATTATATCAGATCTCAAATTATATCGAATGATAAAATATACATTTTATATAGTTACGTATAAATGAATACAATTTGCAGTTTAGCGGTTTTAATTAAATATTTTCAAAAAAAAATATCGCCATTTGGGTGATCTCATTCCTAGGAGTATTAGACAAACTCGGGCTTTTCACGTGTGGACTCGTACTATGTTTCCACTAATTTTTCACAACATTACATCACAAAGTATTGGTTGCTTCAATACGAATCGACCCTTTTCCGATTATTTTGACGCATGAACAGCAGGACGCAACAAAAAGGGCTGCAGGTATAGATCCAAACTCCAGCGAAAGACGCAGAATGGCGGCTGCGATGTTACTTTTCCACCCAGATAACTCCCGATTGAAATACCCCATATTTTCGACAGCAGGCGAGGTGGTTGTTTAAACTGCTTCATGCGCAGGCGCTATTTTGCGTCCTCCGAACTCGTAGAATTCTAAATTGTTCACTCCTCGCCTGACTTATTTGCACCTTAAAAAATGTTCAATTCTATTGTTGAATAATGTATTGAGGCATTTAGAGCGTTTTCAACCCCCTATGTTTTAGTATGTATCTATATATTCATAGTCCCAAAAAACAGCAGTTAATATTTATATACAGCTAAATTAGATATCCATAGTTATTGCTTTTCACACTATCGTTACCAAGAGTTAAGTTAAATTATGATTCAAAATACTTTCAAAATGAAATAATTGGAAATTTTACTTACAAATAAGCTGTTCTTATAATTAAATTTCGAGGTCAAGCACGTTTGTACCTATTATTATATTTATTGTGCCTTATTTTCCACGTCTCTAGGTGTGAGTATACCACATGTCGAGAATCACTGCCTTATACTTAATATATGTTACTCATTAGGAAACAAATCACAGTAAATTTGATAAAATTTCCTCTATGTCGAAACTGTGTAGATAGATATAATCAGCAGCAACGCTAGTACATCGTATTCATTCATATAACATATATAAGATTTTTATTTTATCAAGAAATATAGATCTTTGTTAGTTGGAATCTTGTACTGTTGAAGGAAACGTATACAGTCTCGCATTAAAAAGAATAGAAAACGTTCAAATAGCTATTAATTTGCATGTTGTTTTCTGAGTGAATGTACAGAGGAATAGTTAAAGAAAGAGACTTTGATGCGTTATTCCCTGGAATATGTTTGTATCCACATATAATTAAGGTTAAACTAAAGCACTGGCCGTTCGCACTACTCATCTTTAATCGTTCCGGAATTTAAGACAGTTGACGGGTTGCCCAGCGTACCAAGTAAATTGACAGAACTAACTAAGAAGTACAATAACGAGAAATTGATATCGTTTGTATTTGGCCATTTGATGAACCTGCTGTGCACTATCAATGACACTTGATTTTTGCGTCTAATTGTTAGCTTTTCCAAGGCATATTTCTGCTTTTTAATTTGCAAGAAATACAAAGTGTCCATGGGTTGTTTCCTACGTCCCTGATGGCCTAGTCATTAATGTGATAGGTACCTGACATGTTCTTTTCATTTTGTTCTTCTCTGTTAGCAAATAAAATCGTCACAAAATTTCTATGATTTTCTGTATTCCATTGCATGCACTATTTCTGCTTTTCAAAATAATACAATCGCACATTATAAATCAAAACATCTTTGCGAGACTATAAACGTTTACCTGTAGAGATGTAGTTATTGTAACCGAAATGTTTTGGCACTCAAAATGGGATAATTCATGGTCAAACTATGTTTCTGTGATTTGTGATTAATCAAAATTGAAATCCAAGCTTGTTTCAATCTTTATACTAAGGTGTCTCTCTGCGCTCAAGCTGATAATTTCGACGTTCAAAATGTTTTGAAAAATTCAAAGATGTTTCATTCGATAGAATTATAGCTAGATATGATTTCGGTTAATTGATAAAACTGATAGTTCGTTTCCAATGTGGTTTGTAGTTGATTTTGTTTATTCATTATTGAAGATAATCGGTTTTCAATTTGTTTGAAGAAATCTTTTTGGGATACAGACAGAAAACCATTATCTAACAAATTATCAGTTCGAAAGTATCAGCTGAATTCAATGTGTCACTCAAAATTTGTTTGAATATATGTTCGTCATTATGACTTATTATTTTCATCTATGCAGGAAATGAAGGTTTTAAAATTTTCTATAAGAGAAAACACCAAGTAGTTTTTTAGTGATGACAACATTAGGATTTTTATCGAGAGCATAGCATTCAATTGAAAACCCATACATTTTTTTCAATAATCGAAAAAAACCGAACTTTTCTGAATATTTCGATTTAAAAAATGCTTTCTCAAATACATCTTTTCAATACATAACACGGAGGTTTCTTAATTTTTTCGGATCTAACTTAATTGGTTGCTACTGCAATTATTTTGAACTAGAAACTCGATAGTATTTACTATGATTTTGTATGGTAGTCACTCAGCATACCACCAAACATATTTTGAGTGGACTAAAAGAATGTTACTTACCGCAAGCAAAGTGGTGGTTACCTTAGATGTGACAATGTTCACCTGGATCATGACAGCTGCTATAAACAAGCTGTGAATGCGCTAATTACGCATTGAAATTTAGTGCACTAGTGATGTCAACTAGCCTTAAAGGTACCTTGATATATTATTGAATTCTATTTATATTTATCTATATACATACATATATTGCTGAGTTTGTTTCTATTTGAAAACGTCATCGTACTCACCTATATCATATAGGTGTTGGTGCGCCGGTAGAATAACCGGATGACGTCTGTATTGATGATATGACAAGTAAATTTTCACTATGAATATAGAGTTGTTAAAATACTTTCCTGTTAACTGAGTCTGGTGCGACGAAGAAAGAAAATCTGGAGAAACATTTATTCTACTATTATTTTCATATTACTTTATCCGTTAATAAATTCCTTTTATACCAATATCCTATTAATATACGGTTAATTTTTAAGTACCTACTTGAGACAAGTTCTAAAAAATTAACCAGTGTCAACATCAGTATGTTGTATTAAATTACATATATCTAAAACACTGGAGACAATGTATGTATCACATAACAAAAGCATCTTTCTTATAGTGAAACTCGTTAAATTTACAAAGAATAATTTGATATCTCCAAAGTTTCTTATACGCTCCAGCTTTACGCAGTTTCTCAATATGGTTCTTTTTTGGAATTGTAAATGTCACATCTGATTCATAATTATTATTCTTTTTGACAATGTGTTCATTGGATAAAGTATGAAATAAAATTATACATAGTGAATGAATTTCTATCATTTCAAAATTACCTTTCAATTAACAATAATACATATATATATATATATATATATATATATATATATATATATATATATATATATATATATATATATATATATATATATATATATATTGATCATATACATATATCAGATACATTGACATGAAAGAAAGAGGAACTAAATCCGCTACAAAGGATAGAGTTTTTACAAACTAAAAGCATTTAAATTTTTGATATAATCTTTATTTTAGAATCCCAAAAATTTACAATTCATCTCATGATCGCTATGAACTTTACATAAATTAAAGATTGATTCAGGTACACTAACTGTGCCCTCAGTTTGGCAAAATCATGAGACAAACGTTATCACAACATGAGCGATTTCATCTGGGTTGTCATAGTATGCAAATGTATGACAACCCCATCTATAAGAATACATTCAAATCAACGTTGCAGAACAATAAAAAGGACACTTTAAGATTCAATCTTGATCATGTAGATAACTACATCTGTTACGAATGATCAAACACGTACCATCGTTTGGAACTGTAGTATACTGTTTGTAGGTACGCTCAAACATTCATACTCTGAGGAACCTTTCTGGCTCACTATGAAATACACCAGCCAGAGAAAAAGCTGCTAAAATTTTGTACAATTACAATTTACTACTTATCACTATTTCTCGTCGTTAACATTTATGTGAAATTGAAAATGCTTTATTATTAATGTGTAACATTCGAATATAAACGTTTTTTGAACCAACTACATCTGCAAAAAAATATAAAAATAGTGAGACGCGAATTCACCAAATGAAAGAAAATTTTCACTTACATTGAATAAATCCTTCATTAAATAAAATTAATTTTTAAGAAAATAATTAGTTAAAGTTCAACTACAGTCTAAACAAGGGGTGCCTGTCATTCTAATTTTACTGTTTTAACAGACTATCAAAATAGAATTACACACATATAAATTTTCGAGGCTTTATTTCAAGATACATCAGTTCAGAAAATTATAAAATGATATAGTCTTGTCATTTCAATGAAATTTAGATATAGGTAGTTCTCAGAACTAATATGTAAAACAATTTGAGTATTTGTTTTGCTCTATCTTGTAAAATAACTTCTTAGTACATACAGATAACAAATTTCAATTTATTAAAAAATTAGTCTAGGTAAAGACTCTTAAATATTGCGTATTTGCTTCATTTTAGAATGATAGACATTTGGCAATATATGGGATAATACGTCAATTATAAGACACATATTTGTGATAATCTTAAAATAAAGATGCACTTGTATATCTGGTGTAGATCATAATGATCACCTCCAAATCTGTTTCACAATGTTCAATTCATAAAATAATTGAACTTTTTTGTATTCAATTTTAATACAAATCATAACAAAATAATAATAAGATTATTCAACATGAAAATTCTATCAAATTCCTCAACTCAATTTGAGATTACATCCTTAATGGATTCGCTGTCATGATTGATATCACAATAAAAGTAATATTCCACGCAGGTAAGTAATACTGTATAACTCTACACATTAAGAATAGAAATGAATTGTGGATTGGACATTAAGTAGAACAATTACATCTCTTTTTTTAAATTTTTGAAACCTAAAACACATTGAGATAATAAATAAATAAATAAATAACTGCATGTATATATATATATATATATATATATATATATACATGTTTGTGTGTGTGTGTGTGTGTCTACAAAAATGAGCGGCATTTGAAAACTTACTACGTTATTAATTTTAGGAAAAAAATTTTCTCTATAAAGGGAAATGGACTAAAACATACAAAGCAGCCATCAGATGAGTAATGAGAAAGGGGATTTGCTAAAAATCTGACTTTAGCTCGAGAGTAAAGTATCACCATCATTATTAACAATACTAATTTAACAAATAACATTGATAATTTTATAATTTTCAACAATAATAACAATTCCATAGAGCATTATTGCAATAACAATATATTTACGACTATGTCTGGGATCTTTGTGATAAAACTTATACACCGTTTCGCTAGTCTTATCTATAATATATTTTTCTCACTATTTCATTTTATGTTTTCATTTCTGCAGGTTTTGAAAATATTCTATTATCATCACCCACTATTATATCACATTCTCAATTTTTTCGATTTCACACAATGTTTTTCAAACATAAAACAGTACACTAACACCAACAAAACAATAGGTATTATATTTTGAGGTTTATTGTAAATTATGCCCGTGCAGCCAACAATATTGTGCATATGCAATATAAATTTTGAACTTTCACAGATAAATACGCTTTAACATGTAAATAAACTAGGTTGAAATAATTAAAAACTACTTTCAATTGAAAAAAGACTACCTTTCAATCAGTGCCGATACTAGAAATAAAGGCACTTTACCCTGGAGCGAAAATCATAGTTTTTTCACCAACAACTCATGAAATATGTCATGTGATGGTAGCGTTTTAGATTTTAGACCATACAAAGTTTTTTACAAAAAATATCTCCTTTCCCTAAAATTATTTATACTCAATAGTATGTCGCAAATTTTCGTGGACACTATATATGTGTGTGTCTGTGTGTGTGTGTTAAATCATATATACATGGTCCATGCAATGATTAAGGTACATTCATTTGAAAATTGACGAATTTTCAGAATGTAAATGTTTTTTACTGCTGGATTTTGTAAAAGAGTTCCTACTTAATGATGAAGTACTTCCACCCTCTAAATCTCTGGTTATTTCTTTTTCCGTAGGAGAGCCTAAAGTGAGGCTGGATAAACTTGAAGATAGGTTCATGTTAGAGCTCACACTCAACATGGACGGATACTGTTGAATTTCTCCATTTTCACCTTCAGATTCTTCTATTGGTAAACACATTTCCACCATTGCTTCTAAACAATTCACAAATTCACTGCTTTCTGCCGTATTATTATACTGAAAAAAGATATATTTTCAATTCCATATTTTCTCCATCTTAAAATATTTTCATAATTAGATTATATATATATATATATATATATATATATATATATATATATATATATATATATATATATATATATATATATATATATATATATATATATATTATTAGGGTTTTTACCTTGTTAAAGGGACCAGCAAATCTCCACAACCCACCAAAACCACAGCTCTGTAAATAATGTAGTTGTTGTTGGCTTGTATCCTCACAAGCAATCATATTTTGTATAATATTCCTCACAGCACCTAATATAACTTGGTCATGACAACAAGTCAAAACATTATTAATCTTCATATCAAGTAAATTATATCTGAAATATAAAACATAAAATATGCAACATATGTATTGAAAAACGATGAATATGAATAGCAACTCTGATTATAAATAGTTGCTATTCATATTATACTATTGATAGTATAATTAGAACATAAAACACTTGGCTGAACATCTCTAAAAAATATTTTTTAGGTCTCTGACCCTATTGTCGCGAGTTTTTACAGCGAATTCAAATCAGGTAACAATCTATCATTTATATTAATATCATAATATTAATATAAATAATAATTAATTATAATTATTCTAATAATTTCTATTACTATAATATTTAAATTATTATAATTAATTCTAATTAATTATAATGATTTAATTATAATAATTAATCATAATAATTCATTTAATTTAAATTAAGTAAAGATCCCAAAATCTCGTATATCATTAAGGCATTGATAAGAATAAATACCTAATATGAATAAAACCTGAAAAACACTTACGAGTATGTAACTCAAAACAAGTTGATTAAATAGATCATTTTCAATGGAAATTATCCAAACATATAAGTTTTGAATTATACTTATGAAAAATGTTCTACCATTATTCATAATATTCTCACAATATGATTAAATTAAATGAATCATAACCATTTCTCACCAATTATTTTGCGAGAAACCAATTCAGATACTCACATAACAGGAAAAACTTTAGGAAAAACAACAGCTCCTTCTCCAAGATACTGATACAAAATTCTAGTTTCTGCATCATCAGTACTATACTTAACTAAGGTAGCCAGAACTGTTAAAACCAACGCCTGCGTGGAAAAATCAGTTAAAACTTCTGGGTCTAAGAGTATATTGCTTTCATTGCTTATAGAAACCCGTGTACTGCGAATCTAAAAAACACAATCAAACTGAAATCTGTACGACATAAAACAACTAATAAATTAAATGTTCATCGGCGAACCTGATGTTGTGTTGTAGGTTTGGGATGACGTGCTTGAGCTATAGTAGACTGATCAAGCAGCTCCCAAGATTTCTGCCTTCTATTAACACTAGTACCATCAGTAACAGTACCTTGATTAGAATTTGTACTTTGTGTTTGATTCATCGAGTCACCACCCATGAAATTTTCCTGAGATATTGAATCAGACATGTACCTGGTCATGCCATGCTTTATATGGCATCTGCTGCGAACCTCCTCAGATGTGCCAACAAGGGCTAAAAAAATTGAAGTAAAAATCATACTAAATATTATAAATATCCACTTTACCAGTTAAATACGCAACAGTGTCTGGTGTTATTTCAAACTTATCCCTTCTCTGCGTTTTAGCAACTATAGCTAATAGCATGGTTAACACCCTGGATGTTCTTGAAACAGTTGTAGCTGTTGGATGCCTATAACCCTTAAGTAAATGACCTACTATAGCGAAGTGAAAGTTAGCCTTAAAGCTAAGACCAACAGCATGATCTAGCTGTTTGAAATGCCATTCCAAAGGTTCCCTTGTTGACATCATTACTTGTTCAATGGACTAAAAATTATATTATGAAAATAATATACAAATTGAATAGATTTAAACTTCTCACTCTATCATCAAATATTCCTTGAGAATCCAGGGTATGCAGATTTTGTTCTAATAGAGCTAATCCTGATGCATATAAGGAAATCTCATCTAACTGAAGAACAGATGTAGCTACCCAGAATAGTGCCTTATGTATAGGAGATTCTGGCCTCAAAAGAGGTTGAAGCCTCGTCATACACATAACTAAGGCTTCTATTAGTACTATATCACTGAAACTTTCAAGAGCTTTCACCAGAATGCGTAATAATTGCTTCATATCCTGATCTGTAATGCTTTTACTTATACAGCCAAATACAATTAGAGCTCTGGGCTGTAAAGCTGGATTAAAACAAAAAGCAAAGCTCTTTGCTAATGATGTCCAGCTCACTAACCAATCACAGTCTGGTATATCCTTCATACAAGCTTCCATGATCTCCAGTAACGCATCTGTTATAACTTCGAGAGATGTGAGAGATAATCTCTCTCTATCAGAAGTGGTACCAGTAAAACTTCTTTCAGACCCTAACCATTTCTCATTTGGATGGCGATAACTAGATCTGAAAGCTGTCACTGCAGCCGATTTAACTTTGCTGATGCCAAAAAGCAAATAAAATTTGGGAAGGGAAAATTCATCAAGGGATAAGCGTAAAACCCTGTGAGTTTCTTCAGAAAATTTTGGCTGAGTACAAGTACAAAGTGAATGGATTATGTTGATGACAAGTCCATGTGTTGAAGCTCTCATGCTTAAGGAACCTGAACACACTAAAAACGTTACAGTATGGAATAAATATGGTAAATGTCTAGCCACATCTAAACAGTTGTTGAATGATAACATAAGTAAATATCTTGCTAATATTGCAATATCATCCCACATTCTGTGCTGCTCCAAAAGTGGAGTAGGTGATTGGCATGTCTTGTCCACAACCTGCAAAAGTATAAGCTGACATTTGACTTACATCTTACAACAATCCACTTACTCTACACAGTCGACCTATAACTTTCTTTGCCACTAATTGCACATTTGCTGAAGCTAATGCAACTGCAGTATCTGCCATTATTTCTACCATTGGCGAGCCAAGTCCAGAATTAACGGATCTATGAATGAAATTATCCAATACCATGTCTATCAATTCAGGAACTTGACCAATTGAACCCCATATTTTTGCTTGAATAGAAGGATACATCTGAACTTCTTCTATAGTTAAAGATATTAACTTTTCCAGAATGTGAGCTACTTGCTTTTGTCTCTTCTTTTCCTCGTTTGGTTTGACAAACCTGAATGAATAACTTTCATATAAGAAACAAAGAAGATTTATTAAGACGAACATAATCATTACCTAACTAGGTTTGCTAACCATGGAGTCATGTATTCAAGACATAGATGTTTCAATTCGATACTAGAAACACGAAACCCTTGAATACATTCTTCAAGAAACTCTAAAGTTAAATGAGGCTCATTTGTAGCAAGTTTTTCAGATACAGATTTAATGAAAATAGTGTTGTTTGATGGAATACACAGCCCTTGAGTTTCTAGTAGTTGACCTTCTATTTTCAGATCAAAAGTAGCTGTCAATGCACACAGTTGATTGTATGCCGCAGTCCTTAAATTTGGATCAGAAGATCCCAAATTTAGAAGTGCCATATTCAAAAGAGTGCCTGGTACATCCTTTGGTCTAATTTTTTGATGGACAGTAACAGAATCCTAAGAAAAAAATATTTACTAGATATTGATCATATGGTACTCAAAACTTTTTTGTTTGACAAGATTGATTATTTAAAATAATACTAACAGGTTGACTAAGTTCCCATCTATTCCTAATATGAATAATTGCTTGCACAATATTGTCACAATCATTATGTATAAAACTCAGTGGTCCACTTTCATTAGCAATTGTTAAAGTGAATTGGTTATCATCAACTAAACAAACTTCTTCAATTTCTGAGGCATAATACACATCGTTAAGAAGCACAGAATGGGCTAAAACTCTGCTTTTTTCTGCAGAAGTAATTTGAATTGCACTTGGTCCAACTTTGATTGCTACTTTGGTGTCTTTGTGAGATAGTTTTAAAGCGTTGTTGAAAACTTTCAAATCTTCATCCAAGCTTAGGGTTGCTCCTGGTAATTTTTGTTGTTCTGGTTCGATAAAATCATGCAGTTTGTTTGGCAAGTCGATGAATATCATTTTACGGTTTCCCTAAAATTTATATACGAAATATAAAAATGTGCATTATCTCTAAACAACATAACGTCAAAAATATCGAATATCTACAGATATAGCTATGAAACACATGTCATTTTTTTTTTTACAATAAGTAATGCAAAGTTATGTCATATTTTGTTAGTTGCTCACTTGCAGGGGCAGATCTAAGGATGGGCACAAGGGAGCATGCTTTCTCCTTGTGAATGAAGATTGCACAATATACTACAGAAAGAAATTAATTTAAATTCTAGGAATATAGCCATACACTTAGAATTGAGTCTTTTGGCTCCTAAACAATTTTCTGCATTTGTCCCTGCTCACCAGTACCTTATATAAATTTAGTATATTACTTTTAATACAGATAAACACTTTGTGAAAGATATGAAGTTAGCTTACTTTCAATGGTGCCAGAATTCGATCGTGAAACTTGGTGTATTCTCGAACCCAGCTATTGCAATTATAAATATAGGCAGCATGAATGTTTTCGTAAGCCACTGCAGGTAACACATAGAACCATTTTTGTAAGAATTCGGTTCTAAAACGATTATCGGCACAAGTATGTGTAAAATCAACAACTAACTCAAAGGGGGAATGACAAAACGGCTTGAGAGTTAAGATCACATGATATATTAATAGATCACCATTGGTTTCACCAATTCTATAAAAAATGCAATAATTAGTGAATACAGAACAGACAAAAACAATAATCAAAAAAACAACATAATGGTCAACACTAAATATATATATATATATATATATATATATATATATATATATATATATATATATATATATATATATATATATATATATACTTTTAGCGAAGTAGTGCATTAAATTTTATGAAATTCTATTAAATATATTGAAAAGTAGTTTAATTTCAGTTGGGGTACTTACTTATATCTTCGAGCAATGTAATAGAAAATTGGATACCCTGCTTTACTTGTGCCAGCTTGATAAAATATATTCAAAGTTTTTATTGATTTGAATTCCTCTTTTTCATGCATATTATGTTTAACCATTACTTCTTCAAAATTTGTTGATGACATATCGATAGAACTCCATCGAGCATAAGAGGAAAAGAGAAGACTAAAAGTATCATTTTTAAAACAAAATGGCCTGAAATCTATTATTCATATACTCACTGAGAATCTACTGGTTTATGTTCGGGTGGTCCCAAATACGCAAGCAGAGTAACCATTTTATCGAAAGGCCTTCTGCCAACTGCTTTATGATCCCTACTACTAGACAAATAATCCCCTATCTTCTCTTGATGATTCCAGAGCAGCCTGTGCAAAGCAAGCACATTAGCATCACTAATGAATGACATAGAATGAGATGTTTGATCGACTGTTTCACAATCAGAGGCAATTTGTATGAAAAATCTGGAAGAAAACAATAATATATAACAAAATATGTACAGCGTAATTGTTAGCTAACCTTCTTCCTATTTCAAAATGAGCTTTCAGAAAATTATTGAAAGGCAGCATATGTTGTTCCTTACTGAACTCAACATGATTAGCAATATTTTGAAGTATTTTAGACATTAACATAAGTCCCCTTTTGACAGGAGTGGGCACTTGTTTCATCACAATTCCCATTTCTTGAGGTGAAACAATTGCAGGATTGATAAATCTTAGAAATATAACAGTACCAACAGCACCAATATTGTTTTGAGGTGAATGAGGATAACGTTTACTCAACACTTGGTAGAGACAATGACACATTGACCTCAACTGAGGAGGAAACTTTTCTGCCGAGCAAACAATTGCATCAAATACTTTTTGTGTTAAACATATGAGGTTTTGACGGTTTTCTTCAATATCTTCATTAATTTCCAATCTGAAAATTTAAATGCAATTTTTACTGTTAAATGCGACATTAATTGTTTAGCTAATGAAACTTTTTCTGGCTACATAACCATACCTGGCAGGATCAACTTCGAAACTGTAACCAGAATCATCCAGTAGCGGACGTATCAAAGGCTCTAAAAGTGTTTGTAAATAACTAGCTCCATAAATTTTAAAACAAAATGCCATTATTTTGCTACCAAGAGAATTTCCTCTGAACAAGGTTTGCATGCAATCAGATACTTCCACCTCCCTATAGAACATATTCCATAACAAAGGCGAAAGAAGATGTTTAGCATCAAATAGCGTCACAAAAACTCTAGCCAATTCATCCATTTGAGAAGTAGTTACAACATTAGCTAAGGCCATAGCAATCGGTAGTTCGCCTTTATCACTAATCATTGTTACCAGCTGAACAAGTTGTTCGAATCTGTCTGCTAGAACAGTTTCAGCCAAAGTATCAAATTCAGTACCTTGTTGCAGAATCTTTGTCAACACTTCCATAAATGCTGCTCTGGTTTGTAAATCCTTATTGTATCCAAGATCTTCAAAAATAATTTCCAAATTAGTATTTTAATAATTATATACTTAATTATTTGAATGATATCTTACCAATTGAGTGCATGAGGCCACTGTCTATATTAGCTGACAGCAAATTAGACATAGCTTGTATAGTTGCATTCCTCAAAGTACTCAGTTTGCCTGCATTTATAGGTCTCCCCTCTTGGTCAGCATCCTCCTCTTCAGAACAGTCATTCAGCAAATTCATAAACAGAGTGAAATATTTCAGAAACAACTGGCTCTTTGCTTCCATTAGATCACCTCTATCAGATTCTTCAGGCTGAAGAGGTAATCCTCTAAGAAGAGCTGCCACAGCTTCCATACATGCTTGATCTAAATCTCTTGTAATAGTTGTCACGTCTCCTGAACCTGGCGGTGCTATCTGGTGCGAAGTTCCCATAACCCAATCTGTCAAATATTCAACCAATTTATTTCTGAATTTCATCTCTTGTCTGAAAGCTAAATCGTCACGTCGATTCATCATAGCTTCAACTAACTGGCACAATTTTGTCTTAATATGAATTGCATGGACTGTCATATCTAAATGGCGAACGTATCTTACTATACCCAACATCATACCTTCTATGCTGGTAACACTCAAATGCTCTGATGGTTGGTTATTTTTTGTGTTGTCTAAAATATTTTTCATTATATAAATAATATGTTCGATAAATTGAGTATTTATGTCAAGAACAACGACTTGCCCTTGCTGATCAAAGAATTTATCCACAATTGTTTTAATCTGTTCAAAAAGAATTGGATATAATGATGATGACATTTCTTGGCCTACCAATTCTTTCACATGTTTCTGTATCTGAGCTCCAAATTTTTCATTACTACAAACTAGCAGCCTCAGAAGTAAGTCAATAAATCTGAAAACAAAAACAAGGATAAACGCTTACAAATGTCAACAATGAACTAACTTACTGTGTTACTGGACAATAAAACTGCTTTTGTTCTTGACCGGCAGACGAAGTCAAGACACTCGATTTCCTACTGTCTGATAAACTTGATGCGATGGATGCAGATGAAAGACTAGAATTTGAAGAAGCTGGCAGTGCAGGTTTAGTTGGCGAATTTCTTTGTAAACAAACACCTCCCAAAGCACATAAGAAACCAGTCATATTTGCCCATTCATTTATTTGATCCTATATCAATATTAACAGATAATTTAAAACACCACTCAACACGTATGCACTTACTTCAAGTTCATGTTCCGAATTCTGATGAGATGCTCGCCTTTTACAGACACTTCTATGGAACGGCTCTATTTGTCCATCTTCAAGTTTAGCTTTAGGATATGATGCTAAACTTTTACACATAGAATTCCAGTTCATGAAAGTCTCTTCCCAAGCTGGCTGTACTCCATTTACACAATGCTCAATTTTTCTCAGCAGTGCCATTATCCTTTTTTGTAAGGCTGCTCTACCTTGAAAATGTAAAAATGAATACTAAGAATCAATATGAAATGAAATGAGATAGTGTTATGGCGATAATTATTTTGTCTTACCATAACAAACTTACCATTGGATGATTCGGGGAAGCACAATCTTGATTCTCCAGTTGCTGCATGTGAAAGAGATACTTGCAAAGAAACTATTTAACTAGAATAGTTATTTATAATCTATTTCACAAATACTAATTGAATACTATTATTGAATGCAGTTTTAGGTCAACTTTTGAAAGTCCCATACAAGTATCTTTTTGGTGTTATTCAAAGTATGATATCATTTGGTATCAAATGATTTCATAATCCTTTGTCAAATTGTTAATAATGCCATTGTTTGAGAAGACAATATTTTATTCATAAAATGGGATAATGAATGTAATGAATTCACTGATTTATAAAACGTAGGTTTGGTTAGAGAAAGTAATGTTTGGCAAATCTCACCTGTAGTAAGTACAGTAGAAGCTTGAGCTAAATCCAGGTAAACATGGTAATTTGGAACTAGGTATGTCACTGTCACTTCATCTGAACCACATCTGATTTCTGCTTCCTGACAAAGCAATGCAAAACAACTCATTGCCACACAAACTGCATCCATATCGATACTCCAAAGATACATGAAAAATACAACTTCCAATTTAATATGGGATTGTTTACAAATAACAATTTGACTTCCAAGATTAGCATATTCTTTATTTCTGGATAAGAATGCATTTCTGCATATTAAAATTTCTCTTAACCATCTTAGGATATCAGTATAGTTCATTATTAAATGTTGAATCAATTTTTGTGAAATAGAAAACAGAACTTGGGAACTAACATCCCAAAATGTGTTTATTGGAGCTTCTGGATTCCATGACTGAATTTTTTCAGGATGATGGAGCACTAACAAAGCTTCCATTGCTTCTTGTGCCACATCTTGCATAGAAGGTTGATGTACAAGAGAAACAAGTCCATTAATTAATTCTAGAGTAGAGCTCTGTATTTCATGACCTAATTTACCTTGATTCTGTAATGATTGAAAATAAATACCTGAATGTTCAAAAACAGGCATACTTACATTTAACATCAACATTGGGTCAGCATGAATTAACCTCACCATGTAAAGTAACAAATTTCTGTATCCTGGTACTTCTTCTGCCCTGTCTTTAAATTTTCCTTGCGAATCTTTACCTTTGAGTGTAAGTGACTGTATCATCCTTAAAGGAGTGTGTGCGATATAACCTTGAGATACTTTGTTCAGTGTATCTGTGAAAAGAGCTCTAAGTTCTGAAGAACGACTATAGACTAGATCAATTTGTGGCCACCAGTTCAATCTCTTCTGTGTAACTATCCGATAAAGGGATCTTACTAGAACGAAATGGTAAGTAGACGGCGAGTTTAGATTAAGACATACTTTCAATGCCTCATTATTGTGAGGTTTTATTCGAAAACAAGAAACAAAACAATCCATCATAAGATCCATATCCTGATTCAGAAAATTTTGTCCACGAGAAAATGGTTTAACAGGGTTGAAAAGAAGAGACTGGAAAAAGGATATTCACCAAATTGTCATCATATACATTTTACTCACCTTTAAATCATTGACTACGTTCTGCACTAGAGTGAAGGCTACATTGCTGGAATCAAGAATATTTATATATGTTGAGGCCTTACATAACTTTACACATGTTACTGCAGCTGCTTCAGTTGACTGCTTGCTTGAGTTACTGTGACATGATATACCTTTCTTTATGCTGTCAATGAACTGTTTCTTTTTGCTATGTCTTGGAGAGCAGGGTGCTCCTGAATCCGCGTTGACTATTTCTTCTAAAACTTTCTGAAATCGTAGAGAACTCATTTGAATTAATTACTTTCGATCATATATACACAAAACATATATTTTAAGATAATCAAGATCTGTGGTACATTCCAACCACATGGTATAAATCTAGTCTGATCTACTGAAACCTTGTAACAAAATTTATATACATATTTTATGTGGTGATATTACCGATTTTGATAATTACATACCAATAAAATCAAGGAATCTTTCTTTGGCTAAATACTTCACAAATATCACCAATTTTTGTAAAATGAAAAATATGGTGACAAACAAAATATTCTTCAAAACTCCAATAAGATATAGATGTTAAAATATTGAATATATAACTATTTATTTCAATAAATAAGTCTTGGACAGTAAATACTATTTGAGACTGTTAGGCAGTGCTTAAACAATATTTTGTCAAGTTCTAAATGATATCAATCATTTTGTTCTGAGTAAAGGCAACCATATCCCAAGTAATATTGGTGTTGAAAAAATTTAGGGCAGGCAAATTCTTCATTTTGAATATAAGAGTCAATTGTACCTCCTTGAGGATCTACTATACATACAGGCTTATTTGATATGAAGAAAACTAATCTTAAATCATTAATCCATTTGGCCGATACTTGATGAAAATCTAAATACATAATTTAAATAAAACTAAGTATTTTTTCGATATAATTAATTCAAAAACATGATAATATCGTTTCGCCAACACAGTGGCTTCATTAGATGTTGAAGATAAAGTGGTTGAACTGATGATAAACAGTTTATCATCAACATCTGATGAAGCCACTGTGTTGGCGAAACGATATTGTGGTGTTTTTGAATTAATTATAGTGAAAATCGAAAAACTACTTAGTTTTATATAAATTACTAATCTTTAACTTGATGGCAAAGTTATGTCACAGCCCACCAGCTTAACATCAATGACAAAGGCTGTTTTCCTATACTTCCTTCTTATGTATTTATACTTGCCTTACAATATACATGTTTTCAAACTCAATATTCAATTAAAGTATAAAAATTTCTCAAAAATAGGTCAAACTTAAATTTGAGGGGAACATAATTCAACATAATTTTGTAGTTACAAAACCTTTGTAGATCTAGATGTATTTTATAATATTCAGATGACATTGTAGGTCATGAGATGCCAAACATGGAAGGTATTTTGATACTGATTTCATAATCAAAAAATCATGACCAATTATTCGTGCACAATTGATTAATATTTCAGTGTTTATATTTTTAATTTGTTTACTGCTTTTTGAAGTACATTTATATAGGTAAATATTATTATTATCGTTATATATGTTCTTCTTTGATTTAAGAAAATCTGTATTCCTTCACTCTTATTTCATAATATATTAGCTCCAAACTTTGAATAATTACCAATTTGAGATCCCCACTGAAATAAATTAATGCTCAATAAGTAAAAAAAACCATTCTATAGCCTATCTGTCTTTGAGCAAAAAATAAAAAGATGTGAATATGTGGATAATATATGGATATATATATATATATATATATATATATATATATATATATATATATATATATATATATATATATATACATATATCTATTTCTATAAAGCTTACTCACAGGAGCTAATAAAAGAAGCATTATCTGTAATGACCACACTGCAGCTCTGCCTTTCTTATTGTCTCCAAAATTATCTAATATATCAAATAACTGTTCACAACACTTTGATAATTCCTCATTTGGATTCTTCTGAATCTCTGCAAATTCCTGAGCAAAATTATCCATCCAGTTCCAAATAGCTTTCTCTAATGAGTTAACTAAAGCTAACTGAGCAGATTTTTTCATTAATTTAAACTTCTGAATAGTTTCAGTGAAAAGACGTGTCAGTCTCACAACATCCACATTTATATGCTGGATTAATTCTAGATCATTATAATCTGGATTTTCATCAGGGCATGAGGCAAGTTCTTGCAATTTAGATGATATTCGATTGAACACAGCAGTGAAAAAATTAACACTCAATGCAAATAATACTTTACTTGCCAAATTTTTAATGACCTGACTATTAGCATTCTCTACTGGTAGATCTAAAAGAAAAATTTGCATTTTGTATAACTGCAACCAGTTCACACCATTATACAGCATTACCTAAAAATGCACATATTTCTTTCAATAGAGCTTTGAGATTTTGATTATCCTCCATAGTCAGAATTACAGAATCTTTGGGTTGAATGCTGAAGCATTTTTCTAGAGTCTCTAACACTATGATCGTGCTATCATAATAATTTTTCTCTAATTCTGGACCATGTTGTCGAGGAGCACAGCTAGTTCCTATTTGACACTAAAAAAATTGAATGTATCAAGGTGTATAAATGAGGGATAAGAGATTCGTACTAGATCCTGAGTGCGTTTTAAAATTTTAACAAATCCATCAAGAACTAAGGCAAAACGATATTTGGAGATTTGTATAATACAATTCTTATTCTGCTCCTCATTGAATTTTGAATGAGTGGTTTGTGGTCCAATTCGGCAAGGCAACTAAAACATTAAAACAGGTGTTACATCTCACTAAAATTGGAAATATTAATAAAACAAAATATCCATATTTGTTTATTGATTTGAAATCGGTACAAGGCAATAATATAAAATAGTAAATCCGAATTGATTTCAACCTGACATTCAAAGCGTTCAATGAGGGCATTAGCCCATTCTCCAGGTTTTTGTGCCATTGTTGAGGGAAAGCAATCTATCAAACTTTCTTCTCGTACTTTAAAAATATTTTGATAATCAACATTTTTTTTTCCACAACGGGCACTTCCTGGACTAACAAGCTGCGAAACGTCAAGAACATTCCAATCAAAAATCAAACATAGAACATAACATATCTTTATATTCTCTGCACAGTATCTTCGGACGTTGTTACACATTGACACAGTATCACAGTGTTATTATATTGCTGTATATACGATTGAACCTGTTTATTGTCGTTGATGTCTTTCTCCTCTCCTCTTTTGACAAGAAGATATGGGATTCAATCTTGATGTACCCAGATTATGATGTGAATTCTTCTTATATATTGATATGTCCTTTTTTATTTTTTTTCTCTTCTCTTCCCCGAGACCCCCAGCCTTTTTTTTCCGATGAAGGAAATGATAAGGCTTAATACAAACATATTATAACACTTCCCCCGAGACGCCCAGCCTTTTTTTCCGATGAAGGAAAGGATAAGGCTTAATACAAACATATTATAACACTTACATTGGTTACTATTTACGTAACAAATAAGTTTCTATGTTCTATAATTTAATCCTAGCCTTTTCCAAAAAGAACCTGTTTGTGAAGTTGAATATATATATATATATATATATATATATATATATATATATATATATATATATATATATATATATATATATATATATATATATATGAGTATAAATATACTAATACGAGTATTATACATATCAGGAATGGACTTCACTCACCCTCACTTCAATTCACTCTCGGAAGTTGATAGGTTGAGTTTTTGTTGACAACATATGTGCAAACATCCCCCTCACAGTTTTATTCGAAGTACTCCGATATTTCGTATAAAACAAACAGAATACTTTACCTATGAATTACTCATTATATGTATGAATTTCGAAAGTCAAATTGTCCGCTAGGGTGCGAAACGGAGCGATAAGGTACAGGGATCATTCAGACACACTACGGCAATCTTTAAGGTATTTGTATGAAAAATACAAAGCCTGCCATCTTTGTATGCAATTACGCACTTAATTTTGTCATGCACGCACACTACCACCCTCGAGAGATTTCATCTTGTTTCTTTGATATATGGAGATCACGTGAATATGTCAGATGTTAGGATAGGGTGATCAAGAGATAGGGCTTCGGTGCGTTTGGAATTAACATCGCAACTTAGTTGTTTGTTTACATGCCACTGATAATTCCCAAAAGATGAAACGGTGCGGTATGGTATTTCCAACGAGCTCGATGTTCTTCGTAATGTACAAAATATTCAGTATCGAAATAGTTTGTGTTTTTGTTGACAACTTGACAACGTTTGTGCAGTCAGCTCCCTAAAAGTTTTATTCGAATTATTCCGATACTTCGAATAAAAATTGTTGTTATTGAGTATTAATTATTGTTGTTAAAGAGTGTTAGTGAGTGTAATGCAATATAAAGTGTATCATGGTATGGAAAACAAGCAAAACAAAAAAAAGCGATTTTGACGCTTTAGGGAGTTTTTCGTTAAATCAAGTGACGTTTCATGGAGTTTACACTCTAATGATGTATATGCGAGATATAGAAATTGATGGTGCCGAGTCCCCGTAGTGTTTATCAAGCTTTTCCTTAGTTTCAGTGATGGTTTTTTTACGTAAAAAGTAATGCTTAATCAGCACACGAAATTCACTTTTTTCCATTTTCGTAAAAATTCACGAGGTTGTCTGCTTTGAATGGCTATCAAACACCAACTGCATGACGTTGCTTGCTCAAAATTTGACAGTTGCCCACTAATAGATTACAGTTGACGGCAGCACTGTTGCATTTGGAATAACTACGCGGGAAATTCAAAAAGTCACTGACTTATCAAACCGCCCTCGTAGTTATGTATTTGTGATTAGAAATATACAAATATGACGTTGAACAATTCGCCATACATTTTGCTCCTAAAATAAAAATTATCTTCATCTTTCTTTCAAAAGACCCATTATTTACCAAGATAGAATGTCGTTAAGTTTTTAAAAAAATTGTTTTTACTTTGATAATTAGTATGATACGTTTTACCATATGGTTTCTTCGGGGCGATGTCTTAGGGATTTCATATCGTATGAACTCCTTTAGGATTGTAAAAGATACGTTTTACTGTAGTAAAACTGGAGCTCCGAATTTATGATTTGTTTTTTGCTTCCAATAAAATGAACGCGGATTTTATCCAAGTGACTGCAACATTGATTATAGTCTCTGATACATTAAATAATAATCTATATAAAGAAATTTGTTACTTTTACGGACATAAATTTTACTTAAAACACTTGGCCTAAATGTGTTTCTTTCATTTCGGAATATGCATTAAAATTTTTGTGAAGAAATAATCGTTTCATAATTGAACATTACTCCTCAATATTTAAGCATATGCAGTTCAAAACTATCAACAATACCAAACAAATTCGAATTCGAAACAAGTTTGAATTTCTCTTGGAAGATTATATCGATTCCTGTCGTGTATGTTTTACTTTATTTCCTACCAAGGAGCTACGTTCAATTTTAGCGCATTCGCAGTAGAGATGTAAAACATCTAAATGTACCGCCGTTGCCATGTTAGTGAAGGCAGACATCTAAATGAAAAGTGAAGTCCTTGAATGATAAATAAGATCTTGTGAGTAAATTTTAAACAATGTGGGGTAGGACATTACTGTTTCGGTGTAATAAGAAATAATCTGGTCTAGTATATAAAGGTGAAGGGTTGTTAAAATTATAACGGGATAGCAAACATTCACAACCAAAGGCGCATGCCCTCGTTGAAACCATTCTAGTGTTGACTGTGTTGTATTAGCGGTATAAATAATAATTTGACGTGAGCGGAAATAATCCAGGAAGAAAAACAGCAGTTTTATTTTGAAAGTTGTAAACATTTTGTTATTGTAAGTTATGAACATTTACGGTTATGACAACTCCGTGCTCAAGTTCTAGTGAAAAATGGACGAGGAAGGCTTGAAGAGGCACCGCGTTTTTTGAAATCGAATTTTAATTACTTAGTTTGAATCGAATGTAGGTCTATAAAACCAGAGTTTTATTTTTTCGAAATGTACGCAAAAGGAAAGGGATCAAGTGTGCCTTCAGATGCACAAGCACGAGAAAAGTAAGTTAATATTTGTATAATTTCTATACTTGAAAAGTTTCATTATAAATTGAATCAACGGTGTTTCTTGTGAATTTTCACCAAAGTTTTCTATATTTCAAGTTATGAAAAAGTTCTGACATTCTGAAAATAATTGACGTTGAATTATTTAAATCTACTAGAATTATTTAAAGGTTCTGGCCAATGAAAATATTGAGAAGAAAAATATTTAATTACGATAATTCGAAATTTTCGGAAATTCTTTCCAAAACTTCAATTATGTTTTTCAAACAGGTTGGCACTTTACGTATATGAATATCTGCTGCACGTTGGCGCACAAAAAGCAGCCCAAACATTTCTATCAGAGGTAAGAACAGTTAACTAATAAAATTAAGGAATATTACATACAATTATTTTAGATTCGATGGGAGAAAAATATAACGCTTGGAGAACCACCGGGATTTTTGCATTCTTGGTGGTGGTGAGTACTTCGAAAATAACCTTCTATAAAAAAGTTGAAAATATAATATTTTTAGTGTGTTTTGGGATCTGTACTGTGCAGCTCCTGAAAGAAGAGACACTTGTGAACATTCTTCTGAAGCGAAAGCCTTTCACGATTATGTGAGTACAGTAATATACTCAATTGATTTCACTGGATCAATACTCTTGCCTTAGATTGTGGCAACACTGAATGTTTTGCATTTGATCATGTATATTCGTCGCGTGGTGTAGCGTTGCCACCTTGGGCAGTTTGTTTTTGAATAGAAGAAAATATCTCGATTGGGGGAAAATATATGTTATTTTAATTCAATAAATCTTTGGTTGAACCGACGAATCTTCAAAAATTCATACTTAACTTTATTTTTCTTTTACAAATCTTTTATTACAATGTCATCAGTAATTAACAAATCGAAAATAAAATAAGAAAACGAAATGACAGATATGAAAAACAGTTCTTACTGTCTGTTTATGTTGTTAACATATGTCTGGTCCACAGTTGTGACAGGCTTCTGAAGTTTCATATGAAATATAAAAGATTTGATTTATTTTCTCTTTATTATCACCGAAAAAGGAAGAAATATGGAAAAAGAAAAGACATATGTATAGTATTCTGCGATTGCAATTTCGATCTCTGGATCGTCTTCGGCCGTGCAATTTGAGTTGATAAGTAATCGCACTTGTATTTTATAATTTTTTGATGATAGCCATAGTATAAAACCAAATTTTTCGTTTTTCATAATTTCATACAAAAATGGCAGAGTTCTTCAATTATTTCAAAAGCTTTATGTTTTTATTTTAGGGATTTGTGAATTCTGGATATGGTGTCAATGGGATAGCGCATGTAAGTACCAAAGTTAGAACTTTTATTAGCTGTTTGAAGATCCCTTTTATAAGAAAATTATCCATAATCAATCAATAATACATTGGACATGAAAAGTTTGGAAGTAACATTTTTCATTTAAAGATAGGTATATCTAGGTGATCATTTGTATGAAAATTCTATGATGTTGCTGTTAGGTTCAATTATTTCTTCATACACTTGAGGCGTATATGTTGAATTAGCCTAGTGGAATTTAACCCAGTATTCATTTCCGGAACGTAATTTTTTCAAAATAACTTTTCTTTCATTTGACTTCAACTAATGCATACCTAAATTCATCCATTACACACCCATGTTCTCTATTTCTGTAATAAGGTTTTTCTTTTAATAAGTGTTTCACAAAACTGTGAAATGGGCCTGACGAAAGTTATTTCAAATTTTATGGGATTGACTGACGTACATATTCAAGAAATGAAACTCACAATTTTTATATTTCTCGAACAACTGCATTACTTGTTTTGTTAAGTTATCTTTGTCAGGTGTGGTGTCTGAACGAGTTGCTCAATGCATATATCACTACATAGTATAAAGCAAAGTCGCTTTTTCTGTCCCTTTGTACGCTTTAATCTTTGAAACTACGCAACGGATTTTGATGCGGTTTTTTTTAATAGATAGAGTGATTCAAGAGGAAGGTTTATATGTATAATAACATCCACTAAATAGTGAAGTACTGTTATTTTTGAGGTTTCTAATGTGATGTCGTAAATAATTACATTTTTTCCGCTTACATTGCAAACGCAGGCTGAACCCTACGAGTTTTATAAAAATAATGTACTAAGTATTGTACACATTGAAAAGGTCTACAGAAAAGTCCGTGATGGTATATGTCTATCTCTTATGGATAACCCACAATAACTTTTTTTTGTCATTTACTTTTTGCGACAAATAATGGCTAATTTTCGAAGCGATTTTAACCCATACAGCATTAATCCTTAACCAATTAAATACCTTGAATCCATTGTTCATTTAATATAGATATATATGGCCCTTTACACCGTATGATTTAAGTGAATATTTTCGAAGATATTACAGATTTAAAAATTGCGGGGCGTAGCGTTTGCGGCGTGCGAAGCCGGGGCGGGTCGCTAGTCTGTTAATAAAAGAATTTTGGAAAGTGCATTTTTCTAATGTTACGCAACACAGCCAAGCGTGCAAAATCAAACCTTCTAGAAAAATCAGAACTAAATTTTCACCTGAAAGCCAAACACTCAATTTAATGATCCTTTAATTAAAAGTAGCATTAAAATCTATTCAATAATGAACATAACTACATAAACTTTTAGGGATGGATCTAATTTCTGGACATGATTTTATTCGGCATATGCATTAGGTAGTTCAGTTTGAACCTGGCACCTGAAAGATTGAAGTTATCAGTGAAACGTTTTAACCAGTTCTGTAATGAATGAAATTCGTTTAAACAAATTAATAAATTCTATTTCTCAAATATGTTGTCAAAAAGGCGTGAGTGGTCTAGTGACCTTATACGCCTTCGGCTTATAATTAGTATATTATTATAATTATAATACAGCAATTCTGCTGGTGGGTTCGATTCCGTTCGTGTTCAAGGGCCGTTCGGAATCAGGCTTAACCTGTCAGCCCAATCGGAGGTAGGTCTCTGTTCTCCACTCTTTGGTAGTAGTAAATTGGTAACAGGGTTACCAACTCGTGGAATCTTTTCCCCCCGTAATCAAGTTGAAAAACCCCTAAAATCCCCTAGAATTGTTTTTAAAATTAAAATTCAAAGAAAAAATATATATTAAGCTTTTATTTTCCAATTATAAGGTACTTAAGTGTTTTCTATTATTAAAATTAAAATATTATTAAATATTTATTATTATTCAATATTATTTTATGATTATTAAATTTTTAATGACAGATTGAATTCTCGCTTAACTCTTGGTGAAACATAATTGAATATCAAATTAAATTAAACTCTTGGCTTAATGTTTCACGATATATTTAACAATATGTTGACGAAACTTGTTGACTATTCATATTGTTAAATAAATCGTGAAACATTAAGCCAAGATTTTAATTTAATTGAGTATTAAGTTTTTCATTGCATTCTTGGAAATGAGAATATTAGGTATAGTTTATAGGGTGTTATTTTACACAAAAACTAAATTATTTATTTTCTAATTATAAAATTTTTCATTAACCAGCCTACATTAAGAAATAGTATTGAATATTGTCATCATGAAATGGATTTTTTTATTCAAGATAGAAATCAAAATTAATTTCAGTTATTTAAATTATGATATGAAATATTTTGGAATACTTTAAAAAAAACCCTAAGATTACCCCTAAAATTTTTAAGCCCCCAAAAAAACCCCACCAAACATTTTGTCCCCCTAAATTTAGGGGGAAAACCTCCAAGTTGGTATCCCTGATTGGTAATAGTGGAAGAGTTCTTGTTGATCGAACGTCAAGTGCTGGTATTCGCCAGTAGTGCCATTGAATGCAGTAGGGGCTAGGGGTTTCTTTTCTCGAAAGGAGGTACCTTTCGTAATAAGAAGCTTACAATAACAATGAGCCCTTGTCGATAACTACGGCGATATTTACCTATACTCTTCGGGTAGATTGGACAAAAAGTGTCGTCCGCAAAATGGACTTCGAGATCACCTGATCCTAATCATTGATAAAAAACGTTGAATGGAATTTCCAAAAAATGTTTATAAATATTTGTGTGGACCTAGAATTGACGATTTATGAGCTGTTGCTAAGTAAGACTTTATTTAAGGAAATCAAATTGTCCAAACACGATCTTTACAATTTAGTTCAATAGTCATCTTACTAAACAAGAGGGTCCATGGCGATTTTAATGTGTTTGTTGGAAACCTTTTTTTCGTAGAAAATGGAAATAGCCTAATTTAGTAGCGGTAAAATTTTTAACATTATTTTCTATTCTAGTATTCTCCCAGTGGTCGAAGTTGAACCACAAGCATTACAAAAAACTTTTTCCAAATTTTTTATTGGTAACCCTGGCAGTTGTTTATTGTTTGGACATGACATTAATGACATCAAAATGACAGTTGAATTTTTTTTGTTTTGTCAAATGTGTTATAATTGGATATATAAAGAAAAGAAATTCGTGTGTACTTAAGCAATCCGCTTATAAAAGAAACAGTAGATTAGTCTAAATCGGATAAAGATTTGAAAGTATGTAGGTACTGGACAGGAAAACATCGATGCTGCTCCATAATTATTTCTTTCATTTATGTTATCTTATTTCATATTAAATGAAAAAAGGGTCACTTGAGTTTCAATTTTGTTTCGCTATCACACGTTATCACTTGTTTCAAATCATCGCTTTGTAAATAACCCCGAAACAGTTACTTGAAATAACGTTTGCATCTAACGTCAGTGCACTGTTATTCCTTTTATAATACTTTGACATTGTTTGAATATGTTGTTCGAGCAATAATATAGCTTTTTTTTAAGGATCAATAAAAATAAAACTAATGTTTTTAGTTATTCATCTTGATTCACAGAAATATATCTTCTGAAATTAAAAAATAGTCAAAGTTACAAAACTAATTATAGCTTTGTCTAATCTTTGGGAAAAATTATTGTACCGATAGTCATTAATTTCAACTATAATTAATAGAATAATTAATAATTTTTTTTCTGTAAGCTTTTTCATCTATTCAGAGAAAATATTCATTTAGCATTCGCTTCGGAAATAAATTAAAACTTTCAGCTTGAGAAAATTTGTGAAAAACTTATGTTAAAAAAGTACATTTTGTAATTCGATGAATTATATTTTTCATATCAAAATAAATATTGGTTTTTGTATTTCAATGTACCATTCGCGAAATTTCTATAAATTACCATTAATTTTGTGTTTTTGTATCTAAAATTATGATAGTATTTTTAAATTATTCCGAATATAAAAGATTCGGAATATTAAAAGATAAATATCTCAGTTCAATTTATAATAGATTTCGTAATTCATATAAATTAAAATAAACAAAAACACAATGAACAAAACAATTTTCCTAATGAAACGAATGATAACAAAAGTAAGTTATTGTAAAAATAAGTTTATTGTGACGCATGTGAAAATTCTTTACAGGTTTTCTCAGAGTTTAGAAGATGAATCTGAATCTGTACAAGCAAATTATGGGACACTATTTTCATCTGATGAGATCATAAAAGCCACCTACAGAGCTGAAGCTTTAGTTATTTTTATATTGTTTTCGACAAAGCACCTTATTAATGACAATCAGTGAAATTAATTTTGATAAGCTAATCGACAAAAGCAAATTTAATATTGATATTTCTTGAATTTCCTAAGTGCAATGACTGTATCAACTTGCTTCCCCAAAGTAATTATATGTCAATTTGACTTTTTAGAAGTAATCCTTTCTTTTCACAAATTGTCAAAAAATTTCTCAAAGGTATCTCGGAACGTAATTATTTGATTTTACATTATTACTACAAGCGAAACGAACGTACTAATTTGTGAGCCTTGTTTCGCAATTTCTCAGATTTACAGTAAGTGCAATTTCAGGGACTTTCACTCACATTGTACTTCACTCACTCTTGTATGCCCCCTCCCCTCACTAGCAGATTCGAAATGCTTGTACACCTGTTCACCTGACCTGTTGCTCGTAATAAATCGCTATGGTCCACTGATTGCGAAAACTGAGAATATTAAAGAAAATCTGACGGAGTATTTCACAATGTGGTACGGTACACCCGAAGGAAAGAAATCTGTCATTTCAATTATTGTACCTGTTTGAAAATCCCGAAACACATTTTCAATAATGAATTAGTATCCTACAACAACAAAAATTTATACCTGCAGGCTACATTTATCGGATATGCGTTATGATCTCTATTTTTCAAATTGGATAGTAGTTCAATTCACTTCAAATGAGAAAGTAGTTCAAATCACTTTAAATCAAAAAGTTTCAAAATTTTTATCAATTTATTGCTAACATTAACTCTAAATAAAATGATCATACTTTAACTCGATGCGAGAACTTTTTTTTCAATATATTCAAAACAAGAGTATACTTAGTGGTTGATACGTTTTACAAAGAGGATATTCAAGATTTATTACAATTATTTAACCCTCTCTTCAGTAAAAGTAAAAGTAAAAATAAGTAAAGTTCTCAACCACCTTCCCTCCCATGCAACGTAAACATTGGTATAAGAATTTTTTTTTGATTTATTCTGTTGTTTATTAATTCATGGGCAGCAGTTCTAATTCTATAAGTACAAAAAAGTTCAGGAATCATGGCAAGATATCATCCAAAAATAAGTAGAACAAAGGCCCCTTGACCCCTTATAGTACTATACTTGAATGACCATCAACCAAAGTAAGGAATATTTCACTGTACTCTGCTTGAGAAAATTAACGAAATGAAATTTCGTTAATTTCATTTTGAAATGAGACATTTATATATGTACTGATTTTAATTATCATAGTTATCAATGTATTGTTCATTATTCTAGAATGCTGGACCTGCTCCCAGTCCTCTTGGACAAATGCCACCTTCAGATGGGATACCAGGTGGACCTATTCCTCCAGGATTTTTTCCTGTAAGTATTGATTAAATTATTTTAAAACTCTTGTATAGAAATTGATAATATCACATTCAGATTGGTCATTTCGTTTCAGGTAGCTGTTCAAAAAGCTCTGAAATTTATATAATTTTTGGTAAAATTAGAATTGTCATAACTGAAATCATTGTATTTATATCAACTTTGTTTGGATTTATTGAATATCATTTCATCAATGAGATATTATTTCTTTAGAATTCGGCAATGAGACCGTCGCCTCCTACGCATCCATCGAATCAACCGTCTCCTCATTCTCAACCTCCCACTCCGCATGCGCAAATGATGTCCTCTCAACCATTTATGGGTCCAAGGTACCCTGCAGGACCACGACCTGGGGTTAGAATGCCCCCCATAGGAAGTGATTTTAATGGAGTGAGTATAAAATTAATTTTGAATTAAGTAATACGGAATAGTTATTGTTATCTATATATCTGGCATGTTTGCTTATACAAAAAACAAAACTAATTTCCCGTTAACTGTTTAGAAAGCAACTAACCATACTCCTTCTTGTTGTAGCCTGGTGGTCAACCAATGATGCCTAACAATATGGATCCTACTAGACAAGGTAAGGTTTGATAGTTAATCAGGAAATTATGATCAGTTTTGAAGTGGAAAGCTGTAATTTGACAGAAAATAATTTTTTTTATAAAATTGCGCAGGCATGAAGCAATATCCATAAATTTCTCATGTAATTCCATCTATTTCTTTCTCCAGGTGAAGGCGGAGAGTTTGTAGGTTGGCAAGGTAGGCAATTGTGCTCCTTCACCATATTTACAGATTACTGTATTACACTGCTTGCTTCGTTTGTGTTTAATATGAATCATGAAATCTCTCTTGAAAACTCTCACATTTTTATCACCCATTTGCGCATGTTAATCATTTGTAAAAAAGTAAATGTAAATGAATTTTTCCAACATTGGAATCTTAATATAGAGAAAATTGGACAAATTCAATTATATGCGTTTTCATGTTGTATTCATTTATATGGGCTGGCATGATGTCATTGTTTTGCAGTGTTACAATAATTCAAGCATAGTATTATAGTGACAGTATCTTCCTCACTTCCTTAGGACCACCTGGTATAAACCCATTGAATAGAATGAATCCACCTCGAGGTCCTTCTCTTGGTCCTATCGGACCTGGCTCTTACGGTCCAGGCTTGAGAGGTCCACCACCTAGTGGTAGTTTGGGTCCAGGTCCGATGCCCCCAATGTCCATGACTGGTCCTGGTGGTCGACCTCAGTGGCAACCAAACACTTCTACGGTGAGTTCATCTGTGAAATGAAATAAAGGAGGAATTTGAAAAGACACGTAATAATTCGTAATAAAGCGTAAATAATCAGAATGAACGTAGAATTCTAACAATAAAAATGGACCTTTATAAATATGATTTTCGTTGTACTCTCTCATTTAAATGTTTTGAATTTTTCAATAATTGTTAGTGCATCTTGATTCGATGCATTTCACAATCTGGTCTCTTAAAATTGCCTTATCGCGATAATTGACACTGTGGTTATTACCATGTAATAATAATAATACGTTATGTTTATAGAACATTCAACATAATTTTGTAAATATTTTTTAGTCTATGAATTATTCTTCCTCTTCGCCTGGCAATTACGGAGGCCCCCCAGGTTCGGCGGGACCACCTGGACCGGGAACTCCAATCATGCCTAGCCCACAGGACTCTTCTAATTCTGGAGGCGAAAATATGTATACTATAATGAAACCCGCGGTTGGTGGGAACATGCCGGGCGAGTTCCAGATGGGTGGCGGTCCCGATTCCGGCCCCATGGGACCGATGGGTCCAAATTCAATGGGTCCTGTTATGAATGGAGATGGAATGGATGGAATGAAAAACTCTCCTGCAAACGGTGGCCCGGGGACCCCTAGGGAGGACAGTGGTAGCGGCATGGGTGACTATAACTTAGGAGGATTTGGAGGACCAGGCGAAAACGTAAGTTTAAACGCGGGTATTTTGATATCTGCCGGGAGGAAAGGTGGTAGATCTGGCAACATGAGCACATTGACCAAAGATATATACTAGATTCATTGAACTCGTAACTGAAAGGAACTACGTAGGTACAGTATTCTATATGCAGCAGGTGCAACAGAAAGAACCAACGAGAGAGTGTTCATTTTTCCAAAATAACGGTTGCAATAATAATTAGGCATAATAAAAGTTCAAGAATGTCTTGATTTTGGGAAGATATTAATATTTCATGCTGTCATTGCACCTATACTTTAAAAGAATTTTATTTTGATAAAAATCAGTGAGTGGACATGCTATTACACAGCTTATTAGTAAAAATATCAAATATAAGTGAAACAACATATTTTTGAAATTGAACAAACGTATACTATGCTCAAGCTGTTATGGATGTATAATTTATATGTAATATGTAATTCATATTTACCTCACAATAAGAAATTTGAGTGTTAGTACGGAATTGATGAAATATATTCTTACAAAATGAATATGGTGATATTTCAGGTTCCCAATTGCTGTAATCTGTTGAATAATAATGACAATTTTCAGAATTTAGATAAGAGCCTTCTCATCGTCAAAATTGTTGTGATTTGGAATGTAGTGGTTTCTTGTGTTTTTTATAGCAGTACTTAGCGTAGATGCGCCACGCCATTAAAGAACTAATAAAAACAAAATGCTTTCTGTTTATTTATTATGTTGTCATTTACGTCCAACTTTATCCTCCCGTTGGTTTTGATTAGTTAGAAACTATAATATTTCATTTAATTTGGTCTATATTGGGATTTTGAGTAGTTGATACTGTAGTCCTAGAGAAGTCTCCACATCTAATAGAATTTTGCATATATGTAAAATGATTTGGGTTTATGGTAACTGAAAAAGAAAATTGTCTAGATTTTTATATTGGAAATCAACTCTGATTGAGTTTTTTTACATTAAGTACAATGTAATACTGAAACGTTAACAGATCTCGTTGGTGAGTTGCATCCCCTTTACTGCTTTCAGTAGAGTTCAATGGTTTGATCGTTTTTTCAAAGGACTTGATAATTTTATTTAATGAATCACTAATGATATAGTAATTACAATAATGAATTTCGAAATTTGAGTTCGGTCAGTTTTTCCGTTAAAAGTATGCAACGGCGCCTTATACAGTAAATCATTTCTTTTTTGAGATAAAATTATGTTAACACTTTAGAATATTATTCCACCATGTTCGTAAAAAGATAGCTTAAACATAATTTGATCAGAAGTATTATTTATAATTGTTACATGTAGTTCATAGAATCACGTGTTTGATTTATTGAATCGATACATTTTTATTTATTGATTTTTTATTGGTTTAATTTCTTTTATGAAGTTGAATGGTGTCACAAGCAATTTTCATAAACAGCTAAAGATCGGTTTTTGAGAAAGAAAGAAATATATATAAATATGTAAGTGATCGTCTAAATAGTTGGATTATGTTTATTTTGAACTATTACCAATTTCAAAAAGAGATGTTGAAACTCATGATTTCAATGTCTGAGAATGTGGTCTAATCTTATATTTTCGATTCAATAAATAATAAACTTGCTCAATACTTGCGACCCAACTTTCAGATCAGAAACTTTATCATAACATTTTTAGTTTGAGGTATAAATATCAGTGTCACCAATTTATGCCACTGCCATATGTAATATGCTGAGAATGCTATATGTTCAAGATGTTATAATGAAAAACGTTTCGTCATACTTTGCCGGACTTCATTTAAGGAACAACATAAGTTTGAAAAATTCATTCAATATTTTTTCTTTCAGCTCTTCATTTGAAAATAATAATTTTTATTGATTATCTGAATTTCTGGATTTCAATCACTTTTCCTGAGAAACTTGATCCATTTATCACACAACACATTTTTTATTGTTACATTTAATATGATGTGAATCTGATTTTCTCTATTCAGTTTTTATTCTCACAATGATATAAATTAGAATAAGGGTGATATTGTCTATGATGAGTTGATTTGAATAACCTTGAACATTGTAACTTCATAAATATAAATAGAAAGTCTAATCAGTGCATGACTTGAAACTTTTAATATTTTTGAAGTCGACACCGATATGATGCGTTTTAAGTGATTTATTTACATTTTGTATATATTCTTTTTGAAGAACCAACCGATTAATTCAATTACAAAATGAATGTGAAAGGTTATTTTTGTAGATTTATTAAGAATATTATGTGGAGTGAAACAGAAAATATTTCAATTTAAAAAAATTTATTATTTGAAGAGTGTATTGATTACAATGCGTTTAAGTAAGCATGCTTTATTGAGGCTTCATTACTTTAGAACTTGATTAATTTTGTAGAAGTAGTGGTAGTAATAGTAGATCACATTCAGTGGGGTCATCATTTATGTAAACTTGACAGAACTTTATCAGGTAAGTGCCGTTAATTTCAGATTAACACACAAGCTACTCAAACTTCATCTCGCTTACTTGATTCGAAAATGTCAGAAATGAAATGAATTGAAAGTAGTAAATGAACTCGGATCAAGTATATTTGATATAAGGAGCGTTTGAAAGCAGATTGATAGATAAACATGACGGGACATTAATTGACTGTTGCCAGATCCTACCTCGAATGCTGATGGACGTTGAGATATCCGTGTAATCTCGGTGCCGGTGCTTGTGCTTTGTAGACTGACACTTAACAACTAAAAGTCGCTTTCCTTGCAGGACCAAACGGAATCGGCTGCTATTTTGAAAATAAAAGAGAGCATGCAAGAGGAGGCCAAGAGGTTTGAGAAAGACTCGGACCACCCTGAGTATTTCATGCAATAACTCCCTCACTGGCCTCTTTGGCTGGTGGACGCCTCTCTTCCTTCCTAACTCGTACTAACCCGGGGCGGTGGTCTGCTCAGTGCTCAGCTCTTCCTGCCCTCATCGTTGCGAGCTCCCCCACCCCTTATTGGCCCATCACTAGTCATGAGTGTTTTCTATTTACAGATTTTCCTTTGAAGGCTGACTGTATCAAGACCAGGTGGCAATTTCGGTGTCTTTATTTCTCGAGTTCCTGATAACTACCTGACCTGTCCAGTCCAGTCCACCAGCCTAGGCTAGGTCGGATGTATTCACGGCGTATTCTATTTTGTTATATACTATGATTGGTCATTTTCACGCAATGAAAAAATATACCCAACGCTCATATAATCAACACAATTTTACCTTTGATTATAATACTTGATCTTTGTGTTATCAACATCTTGCATTTGCATTCATGGGCGTGACTTACAGTTTTGTTGGCATCTTCAAAGTACCTTTCAAAAATAAAAAAACGGAAAGAAATACCATGTGATATAACACAATATTGAGGCTTCAGGAGGTTATAATTCCTATTATCCGAATGTACCTTTCTGGAGTTTATTCAATATTATAACCCCTCAATATGCTTCAAGATAAAATGGTTAAGTATTCATCTTAGTCTCGATGGACCAAGATGTGGGGTTGAATAAGGGGACTGTATATTCTTTAAATTATTTGAGTGCTTTGAATTTGTATTGAAAGAACCGTATGTTCCTTATAATTTTATTTAACAACAGCTCCCTGTCGGAGCTCTAAAAATAATTACATAAACTGGTCCCTCGTTGTAGATACAGCATGAGCAGAGATGGCAAGTCTTGTTTGAGATGAGGTCCACCTAGTTCTGCTAAAACTTGCCTCATTGTGAATGGATTAATGCCTTCATATGCAAAAGCGTTTTCCATATCTTTTGCACCCGCTAGCATTGCAGACACAATGGATTGAACTGATGAAGATTCTTGTGTCTTTTTGAAATGGTATTTGATTTTTAAAGATTCAGATCCTCTGGAGTGATTGATCTGAAAACATGTATTAATATCTTCAATTCAAATTTTAAATTTTTACCAAGTTAGTTTTACGCGAAGAGCGTTTAATTTGAAAAATCGTAAAGTTTTGCCCTTCACTATGTCATGAATCGACATCGACAATGGTGTGTCATGAAGGAAAACACGAGGTAAATACTAGGACATCCATTCGAAAAATTTAAATTAATCAAAATAATGTCGTAGTAGAGATACGTGAACATGTACGGTGTGATGCCTCTACTGTACTTTTAGGGATAAATCTTAGAAAATTATTGAAGTCTTTGCCACAGTTGATGGAAGCAAGAGACAGATTGTTTCATTCTACTAGGAACTCATTAGTTGTGTCACGTCTATTCAATATAATAAGCATTTGAGAAGTTAGAAATCTATATGAACAATTATGCCAAAATTTCATCGCTATTTAGACGTTAATAGTCTGATTAATTAAACAATAAGTACCTAAACCTCTCATAATAGATAATCTTGGATTTTCATATTCCGTATTTTTCGGAACGCACTTGATATTCACTCTCGAATGTGATAGATTGTGATTTCGTTGACAATATTTTGTGGACGGCACCCTGAAGGTTTTATTTGAAATATTTCGATTTAGAGCCTCAGTATCGACTGACAATATTTGCTATCTTCAACGCTTCCTTTTCGGAGTAGTTGTCTCGACAAAAAGAAATGATATACCTTCGAAACGTATATTTAATAATGGACACGGATATTCCCAGTACATGGACTACGATATTTACATTTTAATTACGAAGTTTGGTTATAGATGTACAAATTGAAGAAATCAATAATCTAGATTTCCTAAGAAACAAGACATACCCATGAATGTAACATTTGTATAATTCTTCTTAGTAATTATTTTAACTAGGACGTAATTATTTTCAAGATTTTTCATCAGATTTTAATTGCTGGAAAGTACTATTCAAGGTATCAAAATATATTACTATGGTTGGGTAAAATTGTGGTCTTGATTTGTTATTCATGGATTTTATATATTTTATAGAATTTCTTGTATGGTAGCATTATATGAGGAGCAATTTCTGACAGCTTGACTTTTTTTAAAACAACTTTGTTGCAACTGTTAGGGATAGGTTGTTGAGCGTGAAATGACCAATCTTAATTTGCATGTGTTTACATTCCTCCAAAGGACCGATAGCTGATTAGGTCATCACAATACTTTGTTACAATCAGTAGTTTTTTTAAATAATTCACGGTAATAGAGATGATCTAATAGCCTATCTAACCGTGCCTATTTTTTCTTTCACTTGTTTGTACTTGCAATAAATAATTGCAGTTCCAATGATGTAATTTTCGAAATACTTAGTTCAAATGTACCTTCCCCTTGACATAACAAATCATTAAGTTACTTGGTTCTTCATTTTAGATTTATAAAAAACTATTTATAAATTTTGTTTTAAAAATATATCCTCTGAAAAACCGTTTTCACTTTCATTTCCCTGAATTACTATGATCCTTCTGTGTTTCATAAAACAAACTAGTGCAGAATTTCTAAGTCTTATTCTATATTTGCATTAAATTATGGGCATTATTCGAAAAATGATGAATGCTCTCATCAATTCGTGAATTTGTGAGAGCATTCAGAAAGTTTCAATTTGAGATATTCTCGAAGATTGGATATGCTGTTAAGGGCGATATTAAAGCCATGAATGCGAAGAAAGACATTTTGGTGGAGTAATACATCTCACGTTGACATTGATTATCTTCAATGAACGTTATATTAAATATAGATGAAGAAATAGAATTTGATTCTGTTTAGAAAGCATTTCAGCAGTACGAATGAACAAAAATACTAAAACTTGACTGACCAGCCCAACTGTCGTCCCTCGGTGCCGTATATTGTAGCCAGTTATTAGACAAAAACTCGAAATGTTGTTTAAACGCCGTCTTTTAAAAAACGTTTAAAAATATTCATACATTACTAAATGGCCCGAAACCACATTAATGATTTCAGTTATGGCCTTGCAAGTTGGACACCCCTGATTTAGACATCAATAGTCTAATTAAATTTAATCAATTAGTACCTAAAACTCTCAATATATATCTTTAAGGACAAAAATACTTTTCAAACTTTTATTTAACTTCTCGTATTAGACGGTTCGCCTTAAGCTGAACTTATGAAAAAATCCAATTTGTAGTACAATCAGAATGATACGAGCTCGCTGGCAAGATTCTACCGAGGTAAGAAACTTATCCCAAATGTAAATGGCAAAATATCAAATAAATGGTTGCATCAAGCTCCATCCAAGCAATGATCCATCTATTATATTAACTTTAGTATATGTGTAAAACTCGTTCTACTGTCTTTGATGGATAAATTAATCTTCAATGAACATTTTTCACCAATAAAGAATAGTTTAATAAGTTTTCTTAAGTCTCATTTTGAATTCAGCACACAAAAATATGTTGCATGAAAGATATAGAACTGTGAATTATGTAGAGAAATCAAAACATTCAAATTGATAAAGTATGTTCAGTAAAAATGTCATTACTAATCTTTAAAATACTATATTTTTATTGTATTTATCAAATTTTCATTGCATTTCTAATAAAGCGTTGCATTTTTAATTTGACATTTCCTCAATCTCGCGCATAACGGTATCTATCATCTACTGAGCAGGGTGAACCCTTCAATACAATGCTCCCTTTGAAAGAATCATGACTGCCTGTAGCATTGACTGAAGTGAAGATGTACATTACTTTTTCCAAATTATGAACATCATTAAAACCGCGAACTTCTGAATCTTTTTCATTCAATATAAGAACATAATTAGCATAGAAATCCAAGTCAAAATAAAACAAACTATGTCTATTTGCAGACTTTTAATAATAAGAAATTTCCAAAAGTGGTTATGCAAATGTAAAATACAATACAACAATTAGTCATAAATACCTTTACATATGATACTATGCCTCCTGTAAAACCAGAAGCTATAGAACCAACACACAAGCATTTCTATCATTAGAATTGATCAAATCATGGAACAAAATTAAAGCAATTATTTTTGGTTAAAGTAATACATACATACAATAATTTAATAAAAAATGGCATCTTCAGATCAATATATGAATTCCTATTTTCAATAAGAATTGGTCTTAGGAATAATTTAATCACCCACTTTATTTTACATTGTATGATTGAATGTTATTTACAGGAATACTGAATAAGGAGTGGGTCTTTTGAGTGATTTATCTACACGAACTAAGTATGTGGTATACCCTAAAACAGAAAGATTTGTAAGTCAGATCTATCTACTCTACTGTTCCAGCCATGAGGGAAAGCTAGAATTTGGTGTTTTCACTTTAATGTTGAACTGTTTAAGGGTGGCTTCCAGGGCTGTCTGATTTCCAGAGAAATAGGCAGATATGGCGTTATGGAAAAGTAGAAGTTGCTTATGCATAACCTTGATCTGAAACAAATAAGTGCAAATACAGTAAACATTAACTTTGATACTTAATACTAAGAATTGCTCAAATTGAAATAAAAATGCTCATCTGAACTTATGTATATAATGGGATTGTTTTAAAGAGAGAATTAACACGATTGATTAACCTGATTCAAAACAATATATCTCACCCTGTTCTCATCTAAAAACTTCATTTTAATGGTCACTTCTCCACGAAGTTTCATAAATTGTTCCCTGTGAGCCTCAAATCCCTGTTGTGCTTCTTCTAGACCAGCAGAACCATCAGGTTTAGTTGACATAGATTCTAAATCTGTACGATAAGCATCGTATTCAATTCGAGCATTTTCATATTGTCTTATAGATTGTAATGTATCTTCAATTGTTTTATTACATAGTGTGTTAACAGAAGATATGAAGAAATTCAACGCCCCAAGAAGAGTGTCTCCATTTTTTGTCAAATTTCGTTGTGTCTCAGCATTATAAAGGAATTCTTCTTGTAATTCAGGAGATTTTTGAGCCAATTCCGAAAATGCTTCACCAAGAGCATGCTGATAAAAAATAGACATAACTTATGCATTACAAACTACTTCATTCATATTAAAATAAACATATTTCATTGTGAAACTTGACTAGTTTTTAAAATCAAAATGTTGTCTTGCAACCAAGTATTTCTTAAGTTACATAAAACAGCTTATTCAATTCAAACTTGTACCATTTACTCATACTACAATATACTAAAAATACTATATATATATATTTAAAATTGATTTATTGCATGTTTAAGATATTGATGATTTTGAATCTTTTCAGCAATAACAGGCTTCTTATAATATGAAAAACTTTATTTTCGTTGATGTTTCGTTGTATATCACAACTTTGTCAAAACTAATAACTATATTAATATAATATCAACTATAAATCAATATGTGAAAATACAAAAAAACTAATTTGATTTTTCTAAAAAATAAGTTTGAGAAAATAAAGTTTTTCATATTAAAAGAAGCCTGTTATTGCTAAAAATATTCAAAATAAAATATATATATATATATATATATATATATATATATATATATATATATATATATTATATACTACAGTATTTTGTTGAAGAGCAGATTAATAAAATAGCTACAGTTGAAATCTTAACATTACTCTGGTGCTTATTGAATGAATTTCCTATCACAATGTGATCAAAAATGCATATACATTTGACAAAACCTATTCCTACCTGTGTCTGCACTACATGGTAAAAGTGATTAGCTAATACTCGTGCTAAACGTAGTATTTGACTATATTTCTTTTGAGTATCTCGTAAAAGGTTGATCTGCATCTCCAACTCTAAAAAATTTCATGTGAGCATAATACACTTAAATTATAAAACAATTAATTACCGGCGTCTACAGTTCTAGACGATTTGCCAAGTTTTTCAAACATAAGTTGTTTGGTACATTTATAGGTAGATATGGACCAATTTCTAATATTCTCAATTCTAGAAGAAGTTTTGAGAATGGTAGAATCATCATTTGAAATAGGTGACGTCGGTGTTAAAATTGCTGGAGAACTAGTACAAGACGATAACCCTGTGGGTACCGAGCGTGAATACGGACAAATAGGATTTGTTTGTATACCAGGCACTATATTATTGTGATTTTCATTCGGTGGTGTTTCTTTCAACATATCATGAATACTTGTTTTTTCTGCACTAACCGAATTACTTCTCATTTGCGACATTTTATTTTATTCGAAAATACAAGGATAAGAATTGAGCTTTGATGTAACGTAATATTTCACATCGTACTTGTCATGTACATTGCTAAAATACAATTTGCAAGGCAGTCCTTGCTTTTTAAAATTTTCCTTAAATTTGTTTGTATACGTCACCCCTCTAACATGACATGATGAAGACGTCAAGTCAAGTTACACATAGTGATGTGTTCCAGAATTATTTTCAGTTTTCGATGTTCTTCTCATTTTTAATGTTCTCAGCAATAGCATATACGACAGAAACATTTATCTAAATTCATTTTAAAGTATCGTAACGACTTGGGGATCAATTCATCAATGAAAAAAGTATTTGAAATACAACAAATTCATTATATTCACCAATAGATTCATAATCAGAAATGTCTACTTAATTACTACAGTGCTGATGTAAAGAACGTCTTTTTTTAAAGTTTACTACTTAACTTTCCTCTCACTTATTACTTATTTTAAGTTGTCTCCATTTCTGTTGACCATGCGTTACTTGTTAACGCTTTTAGTCTCGCTATTAGCTTAACTTGGTTCCGTAAACTGGGAAAACTTTGGCCCAAAACTTGGGAAAAGATGTTTTTGCTTACTAATAGCCAACCAACAGAGTTATCAACTCAGTTATTGTATCAAACGACAGGTAGCAGCACTTCCTAGACCCGAATGCGAATATTATGATATGCTATGTTATTCATTTATTTAATTTTACCACCACTACAGTGCTGTTCCATCTTCATGTGAACCTGTTGCTCTTACGTCATATTCTTCCAACTTTTTTCGCTACAACCTAAACTGCGCATGGTTTTTGACTGCTAAGTGCACAATAGCTTTCATTTGGTACTTGTTAAAAATTTTTGACATGCGTTATGTCCGTAATTAAGCTTATTTGTTTTTAATATTCAATTTTTTGGGTTAAGGCAACTTTGGCCCAGGCTTTGGGACAAGATTTAGGACAAGAAAAAGTCAGATGGACTTAATGAAACCTTTCCAAACCTTGAAGAAGTAATTCAAGATCCTACGGACTGCCATCTCAATCCTACAGGCTGTGTCTACCCGTCCAAGTGTGCTGTTGACAACTTTATAGTTGTAAATTAAAATGGACAGATGTACCCTGGGACGATTATAAGTCCCTCTAGCAGTGGGCCTACAGTTGAGTGTATGGAGAAAAAGTTCTGGCGTTGGCCAGAAAAGAAAGACTTTTTTCTTACGACTGGGAAGATGTGTGTTATAAAATCGAACCACCAAAAATGGCGTCGAAACGTTTTAAAATGTAAAACGTAAAAATATTTAATAATGTTCAGAATTACATGTTTAATACCGTACACTTGTAAAATGTTTTGTTTTATTTATTCATTTCCTAAAGTTATTGTACAGATGTTGCCTTACCATGATATTAATGGCGTAACATTGTTCCAAAATAATATTAGGCTTGATTTCAATAGCATTTTTACATTTGGGACAATGAAACCCCAATCAAGAAAAAAATTGGTCCAAATTAAAAAAAAAATCATATAATAAATATAAAAACTTTCTGAGCTTTAAATTATAGTCCATGTGTTCTCTAAAGTTAGCAGAATTCACTAGAAACAGAAAATTTTATGTAAGTTTGGTATAGTTGTGGGATTTAACTCAATTTATGAAAGAAAGACATAGAAATTGGGCCAAAGTTACCCCTGTTGACTGTATTCCTATTCTTGTTATAACGTTGACTACACTTATCTCCCGACATTCCTTGCTTTTTATGAAGACGAATAGGTTTGAAGCAAAGTGCATTTCTAAAAGATTCCATTTTTCAAACATGGCTGTTGGAATATCGCTAGTTGAATATTTGATAAGTCACAGAGCTCAAATCTTCAATGTAGTAAAGTTAGAGCTAAAATCTATTATTTTTTTGTTGCTATTTCAGTTTTTTAAAGTGGCAGCATTGAAATCTTTAATAATGTCTCAATAATCAACCAGATATTTTTCTGAGATGTTTTTGAAGAATAACAGTTAATGGTTAAAAAAACAATTGTATTTGCAGTAAAATTTCAATTTTATTTAAAAATCTTTTCATAAAGTATTGGAAACAAATTTCTGCAATTATCTAAGGTACTTAATTATTGCAACCTACACAAGGGCGCAGTAGTCGAATTCGATAAAAGTATTATAGTCATTGCTCGTTCTGAATTTCAAAATTTTCAATGATTCCATACAGGATGTAGGGAAGCAGAATTGTGTAACGCGTGATGAAGTTTTTAACGGATTATGTCACCAAATCAATAGGTCGTAGAAGTGTCATTGAAATGTTCTTCATCGCTGAAAATTGAAAGTGTGATTAATTTAACTGCGTTTAATTAATATCTTTATTCTTAACAATCACATACAGCAAAAATTGGGAATTTTTATTCGTTGTTGACATTTCGCACAAATGGTTGATATTTTCAAAAATGTTTCGACATTGTTAGAATTTGTTGTGAAACATGAACATCGAAAGGAAATTTTTAATTCTTGTTATTGATGAAAATGCTAATGAGTAAGAATACCAAGAAATTAAAAAAGATTTATATATATATATATATATATATATATATATATATATATATATATATATATATATATATATATATATATATATAAATCTAAGTAAAATGTGTGTGAATTAACTGAGATTGCATTCTCAGTTACAGTGAAACATGATAACATAATAAATTAAAATTTACTTTTGGCTCAATGTTTCACGAATGAATTGAAAAATAATAAAATAAAATTATAACGATGAGTTATAATTTTGAAACATTGATCGCTCGAACATATTTGTTCGATCAAGCGATCAGCTCATTATCAATGACTTGAATGTTTGAAAATGTCTTGATAATGAGCTGACCGCTCGAAACATGTTAGAGCGATCAGTGTTTCAAAAGTATAACTCAACGTTTCATAATTTTATTTAGTATTTTTCAATACATTCGTCGAACATTTTAGAGTTCAATTAAAATTATTATGTGTGTAAATTATTACTCATATATCTTTCGAAATATCAAAAGCATTAAAAATAGGCATGGAAAATAAAAAAGTAACTTGGCAGAATTACAATGCGTAACATGTTATTAAATTAGCATAGCCATTGCTGATAGAATTTTCTGTTTAACACCCCCCCCTCCACCCAATTTGGTCTTCTTCTTAAAATCATAAGAGTAGTGGCTTTGTTATGAAGAAATCAGACTAAAAATGAAGAACTTATAAAGACAAATATATATATATATATTTTCTTGTGGGAATGCTTGAATTAAATAATAATTTTTTTTTTCAATATTCATTCTGCAAAATTAAAGATGAACTAAATACATAACAATGAAAAACATGTACACTTACATAGACCTTAATATAACCAATATTATATAAATTGCACTTGAAAATACGAAAGTAAGTCTCTGCAAAAATGTAGAGATAAATGAATTAAAATAAACAACAGTTGATCCTAGAGATTTCGATAATTTTTTCAAAGATTGGTCTCATTTCTATTTCTCTTCCATTTTGTTCCCTCCATTTAGAAGCTACCGATCATCGATTGTTTTTGTTCGCAAAATAGAAAGTGCCGTATTAGCTTTACAGCACAAAGTTATCTACGTATAATTACATATCAATTGTATCAGGAAAATATTAAGATTACAAGATATCAATAATATTCGAAAGTGTTTCGAAATTTCAGGAAATATGCAAAAAAACCGAAGATTTTACAGATAAGAAGTTTAAGATTTTCATTAAAGGATTACTTACTTCTAAAACTACTTACCATTTTTTTAAATGAAAACTATTCACAATCTACACTAAATATTGAATTAACATAAATAACTAACCTGATTTGAACAACAAAACGATCACGTATAGTGACCTTTCTTGAATTCCAGAAGATATTTATTTTAATTCAAATTTTCAGATGTTTTCTAGAAAATATTCTGTATTTACTATTTTTGTTTTGATAGATTCCGTTGATGGTTAGCCGACTTTCCAATCTTGCTACTACCACTAATAGCCAAGAAGAACCAAAAGAGTATTATATCTAACATGGGAATTAACTTCATTGGAAAGTAGAATTTTGTGTTTTTCTCTGAACATTTTGATTCGACACCAGAGGTTTTTGCACACATAATGATTCAGACAATGCTTTTTTAAACAAATTCGGTATGTCATTACTCCATACTGTGTATTGTTTTGAAGAACCAATGTTGAGACCACTAGCAATTCTATAAACCCCGGTGAATCAGATGATTGAACGACACTCCAACGGTATGTGAAAGATGTACTGGGTTCAATTCACGGTTAGGTATAGACGTTTGGGCATGTCTTTGGTATATTGAATAATAATGATTAAATTTATGGGTAATATACCCAAATTATATACCCAATATAAATTGTTACCGGAACTGTCTAATTCAAAGAAACGAGCAACTCTCTTTTACTTAAATCTTGTACTCTCAATAATATTGAGACCCATTTTTCATAAAAACCTTAACAACCACAATATTGATTTGATGTAACGTACCCATATCGTAGTATCTAAGATTTATTATTGTTCGTTTAGTGTACTGTTTTATACAAACAGTATGTAATAATCTAATGAACAGCCATATATGCCGTAGATATAAAAAAAACTCTTTGTGCTGAATATTTGAAATATGAATATTTTGGATAATTGATATGATTTTGTATTAATAGAGGAGAAAAACACCATTGGTATTAGACAAGTACAAAAAATTACACTTTGAATGAATAACTTTTTTCTTTCTCAATTCAAATAAAAAGAACTTGGTGAAATGGACGATCTTCATCAAACTCTTAAGTTCTTTCCCTTCATCGATGCTATTCGGTTACTGATCTATCTATCTTTTACAGATGATTTCAAACCAAGTGTTATGCAGCCAACCAATAGTATTTCGTTTAATTCATTAGCTACACTATCTTAGAACACAGCATTCTGTTTTCCGTAAATATCTTAAAAACGTTTGCAAAACTCTATGAAACTATCTGCTCCCATAGGTACTAGTCGATTGTAATATTTTGTAGTCCAAAGCTCGCATAAACCGTTATATACAAATAGCATGTTGAGATTTCAATTTGAAATTATTCATATAATTTCAAAATGTAGGTATACCTACCTATAATTCAGGATATGCCTTAACATAGAAGAGACAGTGTTTGACTATCAATATCTATATGTAATTGAATTTTGAATCATCTGTGCTTAGGTATTCGTGTGTAAGGTATATGTTTAGTTGCTTAGTTTAACCTAACTGTTGTAGGAATTTAACTTCAGAGCTGAACAAGAATACAAATAAGTCGCTTTTTAATATAAACTATATTCGGTTAACCCTATATTCAATCAAGTATCTTAGTACTAACATACTTGAATGCTATATCTATACGTGAGTATATAATCAATATTTATATATTCAATACACTCGAACATCAATATTACATACCTATAGGTACATATATGTTTCGGATTTATTTCCTAATTAATTTCGTTTAAAACTGGATATTGTATTTCATTTTGTGATGTAAACTGGTAACGGATGACAGCTGGCTGCATTGAAAGTCACCAAAAACAATAAAAAGAAAAACTGAGTATTTTAGCATCAATTGTTTAACGTTGACGTTGAAATTAAATATCGATAACTTTCATGACAGTCTAGTGGTCGTATTTAATTACACATTATAACCCATATATCGTGCTTGCATTACTGTATTCAATTCGAAATAACGGATATTATGTTATTATCGTAATAAGCGAGCTTGATATACAAACCGACGTTGAAATATCCTCAAAAAAGTCCAGAATATTATCACGAACGCCAAGTAAATATATAGGATTTTAAAACGTAATCACAAAGCATATCGATACTTCATAAATGAAATCGCAAAATAAGTGGAAGAAAAACTCCTGTAAGTAGGTTAATATACACCAGAACATTAAAATATACGCACCTAATAATCGAACGATCTTACTAAGTTTTCGTTTCATTTTCTACCTTTCATATACATATGCATTGTAGATAAGCACAATCATGCGAGTTATTCATAAAAATATAATATATTATAATTATAATAATTTCAAATTAAAATTTAGATATCTAGACTACTTAACTAGATTTATAGTTGAATTATAAATATACGAATAAAATAAACATTTTAGTCGCTGTTCTTTCGTTATGAGTCTCTTAAAGAATTGATTTATTGTGTTCTTAGTGAGTGGAACAAACTGTTGAAGAATATTTTGTTGACTTTGAGCATTTATAATGAAATAATAATAATAATGATAATACATTCATTCCTAACAGATTTCAAACAATTACAGGAGAAAATGAACAATAAATCAAATGAGAACAAAATAGAAAAAAAGTACATAAGTGGTGCCTATGTGAATAACATACACATCAAAAATAAAATAAAATAAAATTGGCTAAAATAAAATAAAGTAAAGTGAAATAAAATAAAATGAAATGAAATGAAATGGAATAAAATATAATAAACCAAATAAAATGAAATAAAATTAAATAACATAAAATTAAATAAAATAGAATTAAATGAAAAAAAATTGAATGAAATAAAATGAAATAAATAAAAATAAAATGAAATGAAAAACAATTAAATGAAATAAAATGGAATAAAATGAAATAAAATAGAATAAAATTAAATTAAATGGAATACAATATAATTAAATAAAATGAAATAAAATTAAATAACATGAAATAAACTATAATAGAATAAAATGAAATTGAAAAAAATAAAATAATTTAAAATGAAATGAATTAAAATAAAATGAAATAAAATGAAATGAAATAAGAATATATGACAACGAAGTAAAATGAAATAAAAACGAAATAGTTCAATAAATACTTTTCTTAATACTTTACTAAATAATAGGCATATCCAAATTATCTACGAATAGAACGATAGTAAAGCGTTTTTATTGTACAAGGGGAAATGTACGAACGTCTACTGTTCATAAATGAATATTTGTTTATCAGGCTTGTAACTTCCGTTTCCTTCAGATTGAATTGTAAAGTACACGGTGACAAAAATGAATACTCGTATATCAGGCAGAGCCACACCTTGTTATACTTAGGTCTAGTCACGCACGTAAGCTATGCCAGGTGTATTTAACCCTTCTTGAGCTATTAGTGACCTAGAAGAACTCTAATCTGGCAAATTCATTACCATTTTATATATGTATTATGTATTCGCGATATTAGAAAAACTTGATGTGAAAGAATATATGCGTTGAAAAAACCTATCACATGTTTTTATAATAATAATAATATTTATTTAGCTGAAGCTATACAAAAAATCTACATATTTTGAACTGTGAATTTTGAATTACATTCCTATCTCATTATTAAAAATATACTTTCTTAGATCACACATAAATATTTTAATACTAGTACTAGTTTTCAATATTTTTGGTAAATTATTGAAAGCCTTATATCCGCCATAGTATATGCTATTTTTAGATTTAGAAAGCTTACAACTTTGGATATAAAAACTATCAGTATTTCTAGTATTATACCCATGCACATCACTGACGTATGTTACATTTTTTATTATATTACATGGGAGCAACTGATTTTTTATTTTAAATATGAATATATATATACATAAAGCAAAGAGTATTCTTTGTTCAACAGACATTAGTTCGAAAGAGTTCAGCATAATTTTAACAGGGGTTTTGCACCTATTGCACTTTAAAATTGTTCGCATGGCTCAATTCTGTAACTTTTGTAATTGTTGAATTTTTTGTTTAGTCAAACCAAATAACAGAGTGGAGCAATATTCAAAATGTGAACATTATTATTGATGTGAACAACAATAATTTCACATATGTCGACAGATTTTTTCATATTCTTTTCAAAAAATTGATTTGTTTGGAGATTTTAGATGATTGAAACTCCGAGCAATATCTTTATCCTCTCTATTAATAAAAGTTTCTTTTGAAAACCATTATGTTTTGAACACAAAAAAAACATAAACAAATAATTGAAGACATTTGGCTAGATTCCACAAAAATTTTCAAACCATTCGATATATGTTTCATGCTATTCTTGATAATGAGTTATTGATTATTTTTGGTGAATTCTTTATATTATATTTTTTTGACTTTGTTGTGTCAAAAACTGTTGTGCCTGAAGTCACTTGGCATTCTAAAAAAAACATTACTTTGTCTTGATGAAGGAAAACAGGATATTGACAAAAATGTATATTTCATGTATATAATAGGTGACAGGATGTAATATTACGATGGTAATTCTATATTACGTCATTTTCTTGCGGCAAGTATTGATCGTCATTGCAGAAAACTTGGTAGGGTAGCTTATTCAGAGGTGATTTGGCACAAAAGCGCAAAATAAAATTATGAAAACAGTTACAGATATATTATATATATCATCATATATATATATATATATATATATATATATATATATATATATATATATATATATATATATATATATATATATATATATTATATGATATGTTGGTTATGTTCTTATCATTAAAATCATTCGAATACATTTGGAAAAAAACAGATATTATTGAAAACATTCTTGCCAAATCAAAAATGTTTCATTTGACATAATTGAAAATTAAATTAAATAAAAACTGATGAATAATTCACTGAATTATCTATAATATTGTTGTCAGAAAAACAAATTATTTAATTAAAAATAATTTTAAAAACAAAACTGATTATTATTTTATCGGCGTTTTATGAAATTAGAAAATATAACTTCGGTTTTCTCAGCGGTTTTCACAGAATATTCATCCACTGAGAGGAAAAAACAGGCGTAAAATTTCAAGGAAAGTCTTTCAGAAAAATAGTTGATTACAAACATTAGAAGCTGTACATAAGCAGTGTGAATTGTAATTTCTCAAAGTAATAGATAAAATTGTTAATAACAACAATTAACTTTTTGCTTACAACTTGGTGTACATCACAAACAAATAAAATCACAACTAGGTTTGAATAAAATGACGTATGTTTCGGGCTACAAACCCATTATCAAGAGTTTAATACACAGTAATTATCAACAGTTTGAAGAATGATTCGGGCAACTAGTTGTATCATGAGTTTGATACAACTTTTTAGTTAATTGGAATTAATATAGTATAGAAAATATCCGATATGCGTTTATGAAAATTGAAAGTTTAAATGTCAACGAGAAGATGTCAGTATCCGAAACTAACTGTATATTTGAATTATCAAATATTTCTCTCACATATTCTGGTTGTGCCCAGTAAATTGATTTTTATTTATTGTATAATTGATTGAAGAAGTATTTATGTGATATCGAAATGTAGTGATTTAATTTAGTGATCTAATATAATACTCTAGTGATGTAGTTTAGAGACTGCGAACCACGAAACCTTAATATTTCGACCTGGTTGATAGTTATTTAATTTTCTGATGTTATGTTTATTCAAGAGCAAAAGCTGTTGATGGTATTTCACTGAAATATGGGTGAAATAAAACAAAATGGAACTAGGTAAGTGAGCAAGAATGCAAAGGTATCTGATATCGTGGTTATTTATATGATATGTTTGCACACAGTTTCATTATTAAGGTTACATAACTAAATGATTCAATCTAGTAAGTTGAAAAGTCAATAATTACATTATTTAAAATGTTTAAGATATCTCAAGATTCAAGTGGGCTAATTATAAAACGTTTCGCATATCTAAGTTTGACATTAGTCTTGAAAACAGATAAAAATAGAAGTCAATTCAATATATTTCCTAGATCTTAAGGAATAATTTAAACTAAAACACAATGACTATACTCGTACCGTGCATTAACTTAAAACCTAAACAATCTTGTGATTCCTCTTTTAAATTTTTGTTCATGGTCTGATGTATGAATGTCTTGTTGAGTTTCATCATTAATTGAAGAAGAAAAAAGCTTTTACTTCAATATAGAATCATACTTTTCCATTGTAAGTGTAGTTATAATCTTTGAATCAAATTCTGAACATTCAATACAAATTAAGAGTTATATAACAGAAAACTACATTAAAATGAAGTTTTGAAACTTGAATGGAAGAGAGAAATTTTGTTTGGTGATGACATTTGATATGTTTTCGATTATTTATGAAGATGCGAATGTTTCTGTTTTTTTGTCCAATATACCAATTAATTCATACAAAAATAAATATAGTCATTGCGTTTCAGTTGGTAATTCAATGTAGTTTTTATTGAGGAAGGTTTAGCAAATTTTCAAGTTTGAAGCAGTGGCGTATCAACATTTTTGGCGGTGCGCTACTTATTTATGGGTCGTATCGAAAAAAGAAACAAACAGTTGGTAATTACTTATGCTAAATTAGCAACATTATTACAATTATTCTTAGAATTGACAGTGGAACTACAAAAAATTCATAAATAATACATCAATAAAACAATAATTAGTTAGTGCTAAGCAGTATTAAAAGGAGCTGATTCTTAAAAGAACAAGGAAACATATTTTAAATGTTATATAATATTTACTAAGTGTTCGTTTCAGTATTTTTCGTTTTCAGGTTTATAGATTTATATGATAAAAGTCCTCTATTTAATTCTAGTTTTTATTTTTTAAGCAAACGAGAGAATCGTTACAAGAGCTTCAAAAAGTTGAAATTTTGAGTTATAAGTCTATTAACACTTATGTTAAGAGTTTTTGAGAGGACCGCCATTCTCGCCTTAAATTGGTACGCCACTGTATTGAATTAATAATTAAGTGTTTACTCACTCGGCTGGAAAACGATGCATGTATTTGTGACATGATTTGCCACATCCAGGGCAATACCAATAACTAAGCACTCCAATTGAAGCGGCAAAAAGTAGGTTAGGTATAGCTAGAGACAGGATAAGTTGTCTCAAAGTATCGTCCCAGGAATATCTTACAATTACCATTTCTGGATAAACTTTACTATAATAACAAGGAAAAGGTGTACCCCTCGTATTATATCCATATTGTTTGGCGAACTCTGTGCAATTAACCGAAGGAGGATAACCGCAACCTTCAGCATTTATGAATAATCTTGTATTAACAACGTCCCATTCAACACTACGGTTTGAATAGTTCCAATCCTTGAAAGGGATTCTTGAATAATTAACGTGAATTTGATGGCAGCGAGTAGCTTCTTTAGTGCACCCTTCGCGGCATGAAGACCACGAACAATTTCTCAACCCCTCAGCATAGACGTGCTGAATGACTACGCACGTCACTGGTTCCGGAACGTACTCCGCCATCAAACTTGAAATGGAAGGATCTACTACGAATGGTATGAGAAAAAGGAAAGCAAATACAGACAAGATAGCAGTTGTTCCTAGACACAACGATGTATAGAATTTTGCAGATTCTGCAACAGAAATTAGTGATAAGTCTTTTTTTTTCGAAGTGTCGGCCATTTTTTCTAATTAACTCCTTGTTTTTTTGCTCTCCCCCTTTTGATGGATGATTCCCAATTCCTCAATCGCGATCCAGCAATAGGGGAATGCCTGAAACAAAATCGAACACCTCTCAAATTACTTTAGGAAATTTATGAAACGTTGAAAATTGTGTTTTTTGTTTCGAACATCACAAATCCTTTGTCACACTGACAGCAATTAAACTATGTTCAAATGTTCAAAACAAGTGAGTGACTAGTTTCTATTTAGGCTTTGAATAAGGTTATATAGGCTTAAATATATACTTCACCGTTCTTCTTAGTTCATGTTTATTAAAACACATGTCCGCATTACAACTGAAACAGTTTGATACTAATTTTTACAAATACTTTCTCTTATAATAATAATAATAATAATATTTATTTAGCTGAAGCTATACAAAAATCTACATATTTTGAACTGTCAATTTTTAATTATTTACCTATCTCATTATTTAAAATATACTTTTTAAGATCACGCTTAAATATCTTACTATCGCAGTACTAGTAGTACTGCTTTTCAATATATTTGGTAAATTATTGAAAGCCTTAAATCATAGTATATGCTATTTTTGGATTTAGAGAGCTTACAACTTTGGATATAAAAACTATCAATATTTCTAGTATTACACCCATGCACATCACTGACATATGTAACTTTTTTTTTATTACATTACATGGAAGCAACTGATCTTTTATTTTAAATATAAATATATAAAGCAAAGAGTATTCGTTGTTTTACAGACGAAAGAGTTCAGCATAATTTTGACAGGGGGGACCTATTGCAACTTTTGTAATTTTTGAATTTTTTAGTCAAACCAAATAACAAAGTGGAGCAATATTCAAAATGTGGCATTATTATTGATTTGAACAACAACAATTTCACATATGTCGACAGGTTTTTTCCTATTTTTTTTCAAAAAATTGATTATTTTAGAGATTTTAGATGAAATCAACATGATCATTGAAACTCAATTTATCGTAATGCCTAAATATTTTACTGTTTCTGCTCTTCTAATTTTTTGTGCATTAATCTTTATAGTTATATCCTTATTTTTATTGATTTGAAGGGTTTTACTTGTACCCAAAACTATGAAGTTAGAGTTTTCAACTTTCAGAGATAAGCTATTGTCACATAACCATTCATTAATTGCAGAGAGGTCTCTATTGATGCCCTCTGTCATATTCCTAATATCTTTGCCACATATATAGAACATAGTATCACCAGCGAATAAACGTATAGAACATTTTTTCACGTGAGAGACAATATCGTATATATATAAGGAGAACAACAACGGACCTAAGACAGTTCCTTGAGGTACTCCCACATCCACTTTCGTGCTATCCGACAGCATGCTATTAAACTTAACTTTTTGTGTTCGCGAATCCAAGTATGATCCGAACCAATCATTTACTACTCCCTCAAAACCAAGTTTATTCAGTTTTTTCAATAATAGTGATCTACATAACGTTTCGAATGCTCTTTTAAAATCCAATAATACTACTATAACCGTTTCTCCTTTATCTATAGCACTATACCATTCCTCACATATGTATAAACCTGTTTTTTACTACTAATTCTAAAATTTTCTCATAAGGTGGTAATAAATTTATAGGTCGAAATTGCTCTATTTTAACAGTATTCCAAATTTTTGGCACAGGTATTATTAATGAACATTTCCAATCTTTTGGAAATACGCCATATGTCAGTGATGTGTTAACTAAATCTAAAAAAAATTATCGAGTATTATTATATTATTATCAAGAGAACGAAACAAGTTATTAAAAATTATAATAAAACGATTATAGTTGTTTTTAGACATGAACTCTGAAATATATATATATATATATATATATATATATATTTCTCAGTGTACAAATTATTGAATCCTTGAGATTTTTTTCAAGTTTCTCAAGATTTATGACAGCAGTGGAAAAAATTGTAATCATATTACCTTTGTAACTAATCCAATTTTGTTAGTTTATAATATTAAGGTGTTCTACTTACGTGATTGATCTCAGAGTGCCATTATGGAATTCCCTCCACCGGTGTCTGTCATAATTTTACTGGATCCATCTTTTTCGGCAATATCTTCTTGTGCTTGGACACAACCCTGAAATCGCATTTTTGCATCATCACCAACAACAACAGTTTTTTGACATAAAATCAAAGTAAGACATGAAACGACGAACAGCACTGAAGGTAGCAGCGAAGCTATCAAAAACTGCTTAGTTGTGGTTTCTAAATTGAAACGAGCAACCACAACATCAGTGTTATCGGACGAGTAAAAACATGGAAATCTTGCACGTGCGTTGTGATCTGTACCATCTTTACCATACACTCGAAGGAATTCCTTACATTCATCCCTCAAGGTGTTCACGCAACCTTCTAAGTTAATGAGCAGTTTGCTTTCATTAGCAATGAGTAGATCGGGTTCTGGTGGGGCAACCAATCTTCTTTCGTCTAAAATTTTCGTATTAAAAATGTTGAGATAGCTCAAATAGGTAAAATTAGTCAGGTCACTGAGTATATTATTCGGTAGAACTGAACCATTAACACAATCCATTGCGTATATTCCTGTACTCGTATTCAGGATGTTGTAACACGATGCCATCATAATATTATCTTGAGATTCATTCCAAATTTCTTCATTTCTGTCCAAATCAATTGCTCGTTGACATTCAGATAAAAACACTTTATCACCACTGAGTATGATAACATTTTTGTTTCTTGTAGGAATATCGACACACCGCCTATCGCAGTTATAAGGAGTTCTGATTTTTTCACATATTCCTCTGTTGCAACTGTACAATCCATCTAGATCAATGCATGTGATTTTACCGCGGCGACCGGAGCACTTTAATGGGGGATCGGTATCTTTGAATATACATTCAAAGGCATCTGTGATATTGATACATGTTCCAGTAGAACAGTTAAAAGTGCCTGTGAGATTTTTACATTCATCCGATATACATCTACTTTTTTTGGCGTTCTCTTGATCTATTCCATAGCACGTTTTGTTGGCGGCATTTGTACAATTCGCCCAGAATAAATTCGAACCGTTGTGTCGTAAGTTAACATAAATTTGTAGGCAAGAACCCGATGTTTTACTCAAGCACCATTCACCACAAGAACCCCAATCGCAGGTCTCGACTTGCACTGCACGTGTAGTGGTACACATTACAGGATCTTCCGAAATTCCAGACTGCATAGCGCGAGTCGAGGGCACATAAATTGCAACCGTCAAATAAACTATCGCAACACTACTGAGAACTAAAGTCATCTGACACAAACAAATTGTTCCACATATTTTCGTGTCCTGTGGAGGTATTATCAGATCTTCGACTGGGGTTGGCTTTTTCTTCGGCATTTTTGAGTTTTCAGCGTTCCTCTAACTGTGCATATTTGAAACTGCATACATTTACGGCTGTATGCTGGTTCGTAACGGCGTGCGTCGCCAGATCAATACGCAGGTTACTGCGGCGTCTCTTTAATCAATATGACGAGAGAATTCCGCACAAGACGGAATCAAGCATTTCAAAACTAGCTACAAAGCAATTTAGAGGTAAACAATAATTTGGAAACAAAGTTTAGATGTTAAAATAAAGAATAGTTAATTGATCGAATATAATACTTACGTGAGTGCGAAATTTGTTAGAAACCTGATGGATCAGATAGTGAACGAAGAGCGTTCATCGGCCAGTCTGTATAGGATCAATAGTACACCCAAAGACTGCAGTGCTTACAGCTCCACTTCAAGCGACATCATGTGCTCTAGATAACCAGCTGCTCAGAACCAATAAAGGCGAATATCGTGCGATTCTACGTACAAGTTACAGGAGAAGGGAGCCATAATGTAGCTCAACCTGCAATGATCAACATGGAAATTGTCGCAATGAAATGAACAGTTGCCGATGAACATTTTTAATGTGAACAGTAACAGGATTTTTTGTGTGAGCTGGCCGCAGCCGCTCGCGCTCGTCATATGCAGATGTTGGAATCTAGGGCCCCTTCTAACCTTAGAACATGGAGGAGAAACAAGAAGAGCAAACCTGTAAACAGAAGTTACTATTTTATACTACTGCTTTCTTCGTACTGCTCGGAATATTTAGCTTGTTTTCCTTTTTATTCCTTGTGCCTTTTGTCATCGATCCGGCTTTCACAACCATATTTATGGAATTTGATGAAACACCAGTCCAATGTGTGACAGTGAAAAGTGAGAGACGTTTAGGTGTTTCAAATTGTAGTTGGACTTCGTGTCGGGAGGGATGTACCCGAGATATGTTCGACTGTACCCAGATTCTGGTGAACTACAAAAAAAATTATACCACCGAGATGGGTAACAACACAATTCCCACCGAGGTAACTCCGAGAGACAGCCTCGTTGAAACAGCCTTAAGTGATGAGTATGAATACGGAAATGATATTGCCACTAACTATTCCGAATGGTTTTACAGAGAAGCTAGGTTACTTCCAAATGTAAAAGGTTGTGGTTATCCTCCGATGCTCAATTGTACGATATTTCTCAAAACATACAAGTCTGTAGGAACAAATTTTTCTTGTTACTACAGCCGTGTGGATCCTAGCATTGTCATCAGTGATTTGGACATGTGGCAGGTTTATATGAATTTAGTATATGCTATGGCAATCCCGATTCCATCCTTCATTATCTCTGTTATATACTTGGCCTTCGCTTATTTTAAAATATATAATGATGACGAAGAAAAAGCACCCTTGGAGAAGAACGCTGAAGATATGGATGTTCAAGGAGAAAATGGATCCATTACACCTGTCCTTCAATCCGCCAGTGACGGAATCACACCAGCCAGTGAAGCCTTCAGGGAAGACTTGGCTAGTTTTGGTCACCACTTTAAAGTAGCTATGGTTGATGAAATGAGTCGAGATAGCTTTGCTGATGGGATAGTTAACTCTATTTCAATAGGAGGGTAAGTCAGCATTGCTTAATACGAAAAATACGAAAAAAAATCCTATATATCAACTGCCTAAAAAGAATTTTTGTAACTTGATCTCAATCCGCCGTTACCACTGAAAACTTTACTTGTTAGAAATATAAATATTTTTTACTACTAGAATTTGAAACTTTCGCTCATATTCAAACATTGATCTCGAATATTTGATCAGCTAAAGTTAGCGAAGGTTCAAAACTTCAGAAACGCAATCATTTTAGTTGATTTTTGATAGTTGAATTTATGATGAATATAATAATTTTTTTCTTGAATTTTCTTGTTAATAACTGTATGAATGATGTTCCTTTTAAATGAGACGTCCTATTTTTCACATTCACTACGTATATACAATTTTATATAATTTCGAATGTGATCTAATGAAATTGTGATTCTTTTTATACCCATATAACGGAGAAATTTTCAACAGTTCTTTTTTTCTCTATATGGGATACAGTACTCAAACTAACAGATTGTATAGGTTTTTATCTGAAATTTCGCAAGGAATTTAATTGGAAAAAATCAACGATTGAGACAAAAATGTCTGACTTTCCCAAAGGTAGAACAAAATAACTATGATATTATGATTAAATGTTCAAATATTTTTGTCTATAGATATAAACTGTAATTATTATTATCTTTATATTCACTACAACTGAAAACATGCGGTAATTTTTGAAAACATGCGGAAAACAAAGCGGTAATTTTTGAAAGTCATAAATGTCTATACATCAATTTTTCATTTATAAAAGGTAAAGTTGCAATTTCTTGAATAAGTCATATCATTTTCTATAATCAGCATTGCTAGGATTGATTTTGTTAGGAAATAAAAATATATAGTGCATTTGAAATCGATTTTCTGTAATAGCGAGTCTGGTTTTTCCATTTTAAATGAAAATTTTATATAGCTAATCAATTTCAAATGTGTAAGTGTTCCATGCGTGCAGGACAAAAATTTTCATGAATAAATATTCGATCCATTACGACTATTATAGAACAATTTAATTTGAACAGTAGAAAATGAAAAGTCAAACGTACACCGATGAAAATGAATAATTTATTTGTCTACAAATTGTTGCAATATCATTGAACATTATTATTCCACGGTATAATTTCAAAGTCTTTTTTGATGGGGCAAAATTCTACACTAACAGTTAGAACTTATGCCATCTAATTATTATTTGTTTATAATTCTTTATAATAATTCCATAAATTTGATGTAATAATCGATGATCTCTTAGTGAAATATGGTTCAATATAAAGTGAATAAAAACATTTGACTTTGATTCACTTAGATTTAATTGAATCATATTGTTGCTTGACAATTAATTGTTTCAGGGTGTTGCCCCATTTTCGAAAGTTAACCACTTGAAGTAGACTTTTTTCAGTTTAACTTAAGGCCAGCTTACTCCAAAAAACGTAATTTTTTTCAATATATTTTATTTATAGTACAAAACATGTTGGGTAATCAATTTATTTACATATGAAAGCATATATATATATATATATATGAAATTATTCGAAAAAATATTTTTTTTTTCAAAATGGTGGTCCTGAAAATGGCTGCTGACACTCATCTGAATCGGAGATGAATGACATCATTTCTTGGAAAAGAATTATCTGAAAGCAAAAAACAAAACGGTTTCATGTTCTGTATCGAATTGGTTATGACCTCAAGCAGAATGAAACATTTTCAATGAAAAAAAAAAAAACAAAATGGCGGACTTTTTTTTTTGAAAAAAATGGAATTTTTTTGACCCTGTTTTTTACTTTTATTTGTTTATAACTTTTTCAAATAATGATGAATATTTCTGGTTGTGCTTGAGGCCATAGCCAGACATCTAAAGAGTAAAATGCCGTTTGGTTTATATCGATAAGTGCAATAGTTTTGAAATGAGAGTGTAATTCATGCGAAAAAACGTGGTTCGGAGAAAAATCAGTTCAAAGTTTTTATTCGTGAAAAATCGTAAAAAAAGTGATTACTTTACATATCCATAAATTTTACTTACATATCCATTCCAGCTTCATAACAACTCCTTCCTGGTCTTCGTAAGCATCATTCTGAAGAATTCTTGCATTTCTCAAAGCAGTTCAACAAAATAACAAGACAATAACAATAAATGAATATAACTTAAATTCAAACACTTGAACTTATGATTTACACTTTATTGACTACATAGCATGACGCGTTTCGTCGTTACAAACGACTTCTTCAGATGCTTACAGAATAATCTATTATTAATCGATTATAATAAATTAATAATAATTAGATAATTAAAATAATCGATTATTCTGTAAGCATCTGAAGAAGTCGTTTGTAACGACGAAACGCGTCATGCTATGTAGTTAATAAAGTGTAAATCATAAGTTCAAGTGTTTGAATTTAAGTTATATTCAATTATAATGGATTTACATCAAGTAAACGCCAACACTATTAAATAATAACAATAAAACAAAACAATAAGACGACCGGAAGGCATGCAGCAGCTGCCGCAACCGAATGTGTTCGAGCGGCCGGATTTACTGCAGCGCTCCCTAATCTTTTATACCTGCTTCTCGGTCTTGCTGACCTTCGGGACTAATTCTATACTATTTCTACGAGTATATAGTAGCAATTTATGAAAAAAAAATTTCCATTTTTTCAAAATTGTTTGGAGTAAGCTGGCCCTTAAAGCAACGTAATATTTTGGTGAAACTAAGTCAAGTGTTTTTCTTCAATTTATTTTATATTTTTACTTGTTAATATAGAATTTTACCTGAAAGGGCCTGTTGTAAGAATTTTCCAATTTCAATCAAGAAATGATTCAATTTTTACAGCTTTCCACTAAAGATTTCCTTAATCTAATAAATAATTACAATTTACTTTTGCAGTAACTTAGGAAAACCAATGACCACAAGTATCTCGCCTACAGGAGGACCTATAGATGATATTTAATAATAATAATCAGGCTTCAATAAATTGTATGCACGCACATCAAAAGTGTTTGAAGATGACGGCTGTTTCTTGTGATATTTCTGAACAAGATTTTTCAGATCCCTCAGTTGACATGCGCGCGCAAGAAGAACTTTGACTTGAAGAAGAGGTATTTGACAGGAAAACAGAAGGGAAATGAATCGGATCATAAAACTTCAATTTTATGACCACACAGGGTGCTTCAAAGATTCAAAATAGGTGTATACGCGTTGTTGGTGAAAATCTACAATGAAAATATTGAAAGTTCCGTTAATTATGAAATGGCACGAAAAATTATGCGAAAGGAGTATAGGTTGCACCGCAATATTTTTCTAGATGCGCTTGTCCTTTTTCATAGTATATAATATAGTTTCCTTGTGACATCTACATAGAATACACACTTTTGATGATGTGTGTATTCCATAACAGTTTAGTGTAAGTTTACTGAAATATTACGATTTGAAGCTAATTTGGGCATTAAAAAATTACCATTATGTCATACCGACGCTTAAACCACAAAAAATAATACTAAAACCACAGTGCATACCTGTTATAGTTCTAAAATCATTATAGCAATAAAAATCACTATGGCATAAACACTCTGGCATAAAAAAACATAATTTAATTGAAACAATGATCCTTATAGTAATTAAACTATTATTATTATTATTTATTTGGAGAAAAATTCATGCATACATGTTCAAATAAAATTTTGCTCAATGATTTCATTCGTTGTATAGAAAATGATTTTATATTCGAATTATGGATTGTCGTCCATACTTTTTATCTACTGCCATGAAGTTCGAAATTTGTATAGCATGGTTTCCTTCTTTCGACATTTATAATATAAAAATCCCATAACACGGAGATTTCCTTTTGGGAATGTTTTCCCAGAAATTGAATGATCAAGCACCATTCGCAATAAACATATTTTTTCTTATAGATCAATCTACATATACGGATATAAAATTCGTCCAACTTAATAGATATATTAAGCATATATAAGTATAAATGATATTTCACCTAAATACTTTATTTTGAATAAATAATCGAAGTTTAAACAAATTTATATACCAGCTTAACTGTTGATAATGGTAATCAGTTACTAGATACTGGCCATTTTAGGCAATTTAATATTGTTCTAATTCTATATACCTAATATTATATTATTTCAACGCACATAATTATAGCACTAACAGTACACATTAAGGGTGTGAAGGCCAAGTTTATAAATAAAAATATATCTGCTATAGCATAAATATGCTTTGGCAATATTCGTCATATATTTTTTTATGCATTTCAAATTGTTCATTCGATTTCTGAAAACTATTTGATACATAATATTCATCAGTTGATCATACGAAGACTTTTTTCATCTTTTAAATTTCTATGTTGCATGTTTGATGTTTTTAATTCGAAGATCAATACGAGACTGTGATTTTGATAGAGTTATATCTGTAGTCTTGCTTTTTCTCTAATTGAAAACTATCTGGATTTCTGACTCCCTGTTGTAGAAGTATTCAAGTTTTTTCTTCTGAAACTGACGATTATCGAGAAAACTGTAACGGTGATAAGTTATATATATATATATATATATATATATATATATATATATATATATATATATATATATATATATATATATATATATATATATATATATATATATAGAAAATGAACACTAGAACATTCATTCCAAAAATTCTAATTAACTAAAAGAATGTTATACTAGAGCTAGATATGTGAACGTGTACGATTTGATGTCTCCATTATCCTTCAAGGTATAAATGTTAGAGAAATATTGAAATCGATGCCACACCTGATGGAAGTGCGAGACATATGTTTCGTTCTGCAAGGAACTCGTCAGTCACACCAAGCATCGAACTTTCACATATCTTCTATACCCTAGGTATCTAATAAATTGCATTGTCTATTTGACAAATATCGTATGATGTTTTCAAATGTCAATAGGTTGCGTTAGTAGTACGCTCGCGGTTCTTTACGAATATTTTTATTTACGAGCGGACTACAAACACAACCTATTGACATTAGAAAACATCATATGAGGATAATTGTCAAATAGACATTGCAATTTAGTAGATACTCACGGGTATAGAAGATATGTGAAATTTCGATGCTTGGTGTGTCTGTAATCTGAAAGATGTTTTCTACTGATTCCTATAGATGGAATTGTGGAGTATTCATTACTCTACAATAGTTCACTTGGAGTCACAAGCAGATGCTTGGAGATTGAAATTGTTGCCTCACTTCGATAGACGTGTTGCGACTGACGAGTTCCTTGTAGTACGAAACATATGTCTCGCACTTCCATTAGGTGCGGCATCGATTTCAATATTTCTCTTACATTTATCCCTTGAAGGATAATGGAGACATCTAGCTCTACTATAACATTCTATTGGTTAATTTGAATTTTTCGAATGAATGGTTCTAGTGTTCATTTTCCTATATGTGCGATAAGCACAAAACTTCATTTCCTTAGATATATATATATATATATATATATATATATATATATATATATATATATATATATATATATATATATATCTCTTGAAATTGATTTATTGCCTGTTTGAGGTATTTATTTTGAAAGTTTTTAGCATTAACAGGCTTTTTTAATATGAAAAAGTTTATTTCTGTTGACGTTTCGTTGTTATATTACAACTTAGTAATATAACAACGAAATATATTATAAAATATATTATAAAACTAATATACAATTAGTTTTGCTGTTTGGGGTAGTTATGTATGTCTGCCGTGTATATGTTGTAGAAATGGGTCAAATACTGATTCTTGAGGCACTCCTGCTCTGACATTCTTTTCGCTCGATAGTTTTTCTACTATCTTCACTCTGAAGTTTCTTCCACGTAGAATATGTTCACTAACTTTCTCGGAAATTGTTCTTCTTTTAGTTTGTAATCAATCCATGATGCCATACTTTGTCGAAAGCTTTTTCTATATCCAAAAATATGGCACCAGTTGATGTTGATATATTGAGTTTGTCCTTGATGTCTTCTGTCATTCTAGCCAGTTGATGTAGTGTCGAGTGTTCCGTTCTGAATCCGAATTGGTGTTCAGGGAAGGATACAGTTTTGGTCGGCAAAAGTTTTCAGTCTTCTATTCAGAATTATTTCTATGACTTTGCTTATTGCAGGCAATCAACTGACCTGGTTGATTCCAGGACAGCAGTTAGATGGCGTTTTCCATTCCTGGTTTTGCATTACAAAGTTGTAATATAACAACGAAACGTCAACAGAAATAAACTTTTTCATATTAAAAAGCCTGTTAATGCTAAAACTTTCAAAATATATATATATCTATATATATATATATATATATATATATATATATATATATATCTATATATATATATATATATATATATATATATATATATATATATATATAAACAGAAATATAATGAATTTTTCACCAGGAAATTTATATCCTTAGCAATAATATAATGTGAAATTGGTTTTTATTGTATATATATATAATTAAATACCTATTTCAGCATATAATTGTCTAGAAAGAACACAATTCTCAATTTGGAAATGGTGAAAATCAATGAAAATTGGAATAGATGGCTGGTCAAAATTTGAATCCTCTATTTCCTTTAATTTTCCTTTATTTATTGTATGAAGAATATCGAGCTGTGAAAATTCGTAGAAAGTTCTAAAAATTTGGAGCATATTTTGAGTTTCCTAAACAAAAAGTCAATATGGAAGCATGTGTTGTGGTTACCATTGACGAAATTGCATCAAATTGAACAACAGCTAATTTAAAATGATCCGTTGATATAATGCACTCGCTAATTCATTCAAAAATTCACATGAAGATCATCCAAACATTTTAGATTTAGCTTTCCAGGCCTTTGTTTTATAGGACTTAAGATGAATATTCATATAATCCTCGATGAAAACGAATGCTGAAATTCCACAATTCCAATGCATGTATGTATATTTTTGTAATCTTGTTTTAGAGAAGAGTTCTCTAGCGAATTCAGAAGAAAACAACTTCAAAATAGACTGCTGAAATTGCATATACTACTTTAAACAATTTATATAACGAAATTCTATTGAAAATTATCTATTTTTTGTAGAACGTTTTAGATATTGTTTTCAGATCAACAAAAATAATAACATCTAAAATTATAATTCAATTCGAAAACCTATATCGAATTTTGATCAGCAAACGTCATTGTGTGGTATTGCTGCTTTTCGAAGAATTTTCTCAGGGGATTTTCTTGTATTATTTATTATATAAAAGTGTTAGATAGTATTTAGATAAAGATTGAGCACAATGAATGATGATATACTGTGAAAATATTTGCTTTATGTGGAAACTATATTTTCAACACGGATGATAACGTTGGAAAAATAAGGAGGAAATAATGACTGTTCATATATTCATTGCAATAAATCAGAATAATCAGTTTTCTAACAAAAAATCATTTAGTAAGTTATGATAGATATCCGCCATATCAAATGACAATTTATATTACGAAAAATTTCATTCATTGTTGTAGAAGGATTATATTATATAACTGGCCATTACAAACTATAATTGAAATTCGCTATAGATTTTCGAAATGTATTTAATCTAATATGTATTATTCATTTAGGCGAAAACATATTATATTGTTACCATTGAGAGGTATGCTGTTGACTTTATTGAAATACTCTACTACTTAAATCTTATGTATAGGTAGGTTTGTTCACTTTTAAACTAATTGTGCAGTAAAATATATAAAATTGTTCAGATTTGTTTTCGTCTTACTCAACCTGAATCCAATATTTAGGTACTTTTTTCCGAGTTCACATACTTACTTAAACGTTTTCTATATACAGTAGAATCCGTTTATGATGACTCCGCCTATATTGACCATCCGTTTATTATGACTTAATTACACTACAAAGATTGGTTTTCATATAAAATCCTTTACAAAAACGTCGGATATAATTTCTCTCCTTACAGTGATATGTCGCTTATTATGACCCACTTTTACTAAATTTTTTCCGGTTATAATGACCGACATGATTCTTTACACCTCCGGTAATGTTCGTTGATCCCCAACGACGTTCGGTACGTGGCTCGTTTTTGTTTTGAATCTCAGTGAGTAATTAACGCTAGAAGGTCACGCATTGTTTTTCGTTTTGTCTATGAAAAAATTGTCATCTCAACGCCGTAAAGCATTTACGATTGAGGAGAAAGGTGCAATAATATGCTGATTAAAAAATGGAGAATCAAACTCATCTCTTATCTCGCAAAGGAATTTGGCGTGGGTCATTTGACAATCTCAAGGATTGTCAGAATCGCAAAGAACCGCATTAAGCAATTGTTCAATTCAAATGTTTTGAAACCGAAGAGGCTTCGAAAATCGCGACAAGAAAATGATGATCAAGCATTAAATCAGTGGTTTAAAATAATGAGAAACAAAGGAATACCTGTGTTAGGGACTGTTTTTACAATAAAATGAAAAAACAAATACACACAAAAATTACAGATTAGTCACATTAAAAAATAAACTTGAATGTGTATAATCACATGTCATTATTATTGTGATTTAATATGTGTGTATTACAATAATAATTACATGCAATTATTATTGTGATTTAATATGTAGGTATACATATGTTGTTACTAAGTTTCTCTATTACAATACTTAAGTACGTAAAACAGGTTTTTTTCACAATAAAACGTTTGTATGACGTCCGCTTAGTATGACGTGTTTGTCAATTCCTTTCGATTTCATTATAAACGAATTCAACTGTAGTTCAAACTTCTGCGTCTTTAGTTGATTCTACAACTTTTTTGAAACTAAAACAAACTTCTAACCGTATAATAAAGTCTGAAGTAAGTAATTGTTTTGAATATAAACTAAAGTTCAAACATTTGAACATTTGATTTACACTTTATTGACAACTTAGCATGACGTGTTTCGTTGTTAGAAACGACTTCATGCTAACAGAATACTGTCAGAATATATTAATAAAGTGTAAATCAAAAGTTCAAGTGTTTGAATTTTAGTTTATATTCAATTATAATGGATTTACATCAAGTAAACGCCAACACTATTATATAAAAAAAAATAGTAATTGTTTTATTCAAATCTGTGTCTTGATTGTGGGTTGTCCAGGGAAAAATGTTTTCTATAACATTGATATACAACTAGCACAATGGAATTTGAATTAACACTTGAAAAAAAAACGTACGTGTAATTAGCAAGATTACACTTTAATATTAGTAAACCTTTATTAAACGTTTTCTATTAAATTTAATACTCATCAAGACAAGATGAGTGAACTTGCCAAATTACAGAAACATCTCTTACATTTTTATATTTCTCTTATCTACATAAAATGTAACTTTTCCTGAAAGAAAAGTTTGTCAATAACCCATTTGTTTATAATGAAAATATTATAGAAGTAAAGTAGACATCAAATTTTTATCATTTTATGGGTGAGCTATCATTTTTCAAGAACAAATTTCTTATAAAACTAAACTTTATATATCATATTCACATAAATTCAATCAAAACAGAAAAAATCTTTATAATCTGAAAAATTCTCAATCCATTTGTAAATATTCAATATTGACAAACATTGGCGGTTAAACTTAATCAAAATCCACTAAGAGCAATATACGCATGCGATCTATGAACGTCATTGCTTCAATTCTTATATGCCGTATCGAGGAACTCACCCATATGAAGTTAGTCAGATTAAAAAGCATAAATGATTCAACTGTTCTATGAGTGCAAAATATTTATGGGTGAAGTTTGATTGGCGAAGATATATTCAACGTTCATACGCCCCCTGAAGGAAGAGTTAATTGAAATTAAGAATCAATTAGAAGTGATAATATACCAATAATTTCGTATCAGTGCTGTGATTGTTAAATATTTATTTGATAAGAATAAGGGTATCACAAATTGCGTAAAGCAACGATGCAATCAATTACCTTAAGTTAACGTTTGTTTGGCTGTCAATAACATGGTTCAGAACTTGTTTACCTATAGTGTGTTACCTTTATTCTGGGTCTGTTTTCTTCCAAGATTGTTATTTTAAACGAATGCTTAAACGCCTAAGATGACTGTGGACTTCAACGACTATTTTTGGGTAAAATTTGTTTGATAAAAAACGTTATCAAAATTTTTAAACCTATTCTAATCCCAATTTTAGGGTGAGAAAAATAATGGGTTTGATGTCCTATACCATAATATGAAATATGGATTTCAAGCAAGCAAAGAGTTTTCAGAATTCCTCAGGGAAAGGTAAGTAGTGATTTTATTATTCTACCAGCAAATTAACCTTTAACAAGAGGAAGTATCCTATTGAGGCACCTATTCATAATTAAATAAATTGAACTTGTTAAGATTGTTAAGTTGCTTATAGACAGTAATATGTTATGAAATGTTGCTGGACAAATAATTCTCAACAGAATTGAATATTTTATGGTATTATCGAAACTATAAATTGAGACAGTAGAATAATTAATATAGACTGCAGCTGATATCTAATTTATATATACAACTAACTTGTGAAAATTATTAATTTACTAAGTAATATTCAGATATAAAACTTTATTATAATTGTCAGATATAAAATTATAAAGTTTTATTTGAAGATATAAATTTATATCAATTTTCAGATAAAAATTATATAAAACTGTAATTTAATTTTCAGATATAAAATATTAGTAAGTGATATTCAGATATAAAACTTAAAATTCCAAAAAGGGAATACAACTACTTCTTGATTCCCTTTTTAGTTAACTAAAATATAGAAGCATTAATAATAAATTTAGAGTAGTTTGTCAACATAGTATATTGTACTTAAATAATACTGTGAAAAAAAAATTAATTGAAATTTTTCCGTTGCATAAAGCCATGAAACCATGAAAAAAGAGTAAAAACTTTTTAATCGAATGTTTGCTTAGTTATATGTAATGTGACTTAGTTATGTGTAATGTTTGCTTAGTATATGTAATTAAATCTAATTCTGTCCAATAATTTTAAATCATTTCATCATATCCCTAGCGTAGATGCAAGTATAGAATTAAATAAAAAAGTACTCAATTCTGGGTGGTATCAGTAATATGCAATGGGCAGATGTGAGGTTCCCCTCCCTAAATTCTACACTTTTGTTAGAATTGCTACTTTGCCATAAAATTAATAATAATAATAATTTATTCAGCACTTCTTCACTCACTATTTATGTTTTCATTTATTATTTTTCGCGATATTTGAAGTTGAAAATATAGCTCAATTATAGCTCTTATGTGTAACAACCTGAAACTTTTTTCAAGCAACATAATTTAGTACATATTACAGTACTGAAATGTATTGCTATATATGATGTGTTATATGTAGATAATTAATAAAATTATTAATAAATGTATTTAATTATTATTTATATAAATGTATATAAATAATGAAATTTTTTTGGTAAAACAATAATTTTTTTCATAGGAGATTTAGTAAAGTTTTTTGTTAAATCCTTGTAGTCTAATATTTTAAAGGACAAAATATTTACATTTTTTTCTGAATATGAAATCGCCAATACGAAAGCAAATGACCTTAACGAATTTCTGCATTACGAAGCGAAAGTCTGCACTTCATTCGGTTTTTCGTTTTAATTTCAGGTCAAATATTGAAGAAAATAATTCGAAATTATTTGCGAAGCTAGCTAAACAGGCGGGAAGTTGTTGCATACATGGAACATTTGCTCCAGTATGGCAAATTTTGAAAAGTTCAGCCGAAAAACTCTCGCTTTTACACATGCAAATGGTTCAGAAAGTTTCAGATTTGGTAAAAGAAGTAACTAAATATGCTGACGATCTTCAGAAAAAACATAAAACGGTAAATATGCATTCATGAAGGTTATTTCACGAAACATTTTTCTTTGTATTATTCATTACATACGAGCTCTACTTCAGGTAAAGGAAGAAGAAGAAGGAACATTAAGGAAAGTCCAAGCTATGCAAGCAATAACACTGGCTGTACAAAAGTCAAAGGAAAATTTAAATCAGAGAGGCGTTGAACTTGAAAAGCTGCGCAAAGAGAATGCTTCTCCCAAAGAAATTGAAAAGGCAGAACAAAAATTGAAGAAAACTCAGGAAGAACATAAAAATTACATAGAAAAATATACTATAACTAAGGACGAATTTGAAAAAAAGATGTGTGTAACTTGTAAAAATTTTCAGGAATTAGAGGTGACTCATTTGGTGCATATGAAAGAGTTCTTAAATACCTATATTGAAGTTGTCGACTGGACTCATGGGGAAATGGGAAAAGTTCATGCTGAATTTCGTCAACAGTGTATAGAATTAACAGTAGATCAGCTGTTAGAACAATTTGTTAGGGATAAATCCACAGGTTTAGAGAAGCCTGGTAAGTTTTTTTCTACTAATTTATGAGCTTTAAATATATATTACGTTTAATTATATATACAGTACGTTTAGGTGTGATGTGATATATCACATCACGCTTGAAAGTAATATTACTCCGTTATATCACAGCATCACCCCATCACGTTAAACATTACTCGCAGACCATCACGCTTGCTGATTCGGTTCATCACGTTGACTGTGTAATGTGATGTTTTCACCGTAATATTACTTGGAAAGTGGCATACATTTCATTATATGATGGCGTTCTTTATTCTATTATCGACTATATGAGAAAATAAAATTTATTTCTTTTGTGCCTTATTTTGTGAATCCATCTTTGAATTAATCAAGAAATATATTATGTGCTGGTTCTATTAACGACTGTATGTGAGAATGAAATTTATTTATTTTTTGTCTCATTTTATAAAAACGGTCTCATCTTTATAAAAGCCGTAATTGTATATTATTTCATATAAATATATTATGTAATGGTGATCTATTATCGACTATAAGTGAAAACAAAATTTATTTCTTTGTTATCTTATTTCATGAATCCATCTTTATAAAGGCCCTAAATTTATAATTTATACAGCACATAATTATGTGCTGGTGTTATATTATCGGCTATATGTGAGAATGAAATTTATTTCTTATCCTATTTTGTGAATCCGTTTTTATAAAAGCCATATTTTTATACTATAAAATTTTGAATTAATATAGCAATATATTATGTGCTATTATCGAGTACATGTGAAAATGAAATTCATTTCTTTTTTGTATCATTTTGCGGAGTCATCTTTATGAATGCCCTAATTTTATACCATAATAATTTGAATTCGTATAGAAATATATTACGTGATGGTGTTCTATTATCGACTATATATTCGAATGAAATTTATCCACTATTTATTATTATTACCACTACAAACAAAAAAATCGAATAAGTAGAATGTTCGGAAATTATTTCAGATTTGAATGAGATAATTCGTTACAGTTTCAAATATCTACTAATATTACTGAACAAAATCTAAGCCCTTGTGCCTAGACGTAATAAATAACACTACGTTCAGTCTCGGGTTTGCTAGGTGATATTTGTCTTCTCAATAAGTTTCAACATCGGTTCTTCAAATCATCCCTATGCGTGCGAGTTATGCGTAATATGACCAAAAACGCAGAACAACAAAACAGTACACTATCCAGAGTAATATTACTCTGAAGTGATACTGTGATGTTTAGATTTCTCGCGTAATGCGTAATGTAGTATCACACCGCAAGGTGATATTAGCAGCATTACTTACTCATGCATATATATATATATATATATATATATATATATATATATATATATATATATATATATATATATATATATATATATATATATATATATATATAAAATAAATTAAACTCTTGGCTTAATGTTTCACGATTTATTTAACAATATGTATAGTCAACATATTTCGAGCGTTAGCTCATTTTCGAAAATGAGCTAACGCTCGAAACATGTTGACTATACATATTGTTAAATAAATCGTGAAATATTAAGCCAAGAGTTTAATTTATTTTAATATTCAATTATGTTTCACCAAGAGTTAAGCGAGAATTCAATCTCATTAATATATATATATATATATATAATTACTTTTAATGTCGTTTAATTTCTAAAGAAATTACTTTTATGTTATTTATTATGAACGTTAGATAATTGTCACATTTTTCAAAGTAATTGAATATAACTTCAATTCAAACACTTGAACTTATGATTTACATATTATGACCAACTTAGAATGAGGACATAGAACAACTGATACATAACAAAAGGGTCTTATACCTGAAATGAACAACGAAAAATCACTTTCTTAATTACGGTATGCCTACTAAAGATATAAATAATATCCGGTAAAGATTTCTAAGAAACCAATAAAGGAAAGTTAAAACTTTTTTGAACATGAAACCGAAAATTTTTTACAAATAATTAACTAAACCTACGTAATCAATCTGAACTGCTAACATTCTTATTGAACATATTAAGTAAAGGGCTAGTGTTAACATCTAACTGGCTATTAAGTAAAAGTCCCGAATTTTTGAATTTATTAATCTGTAATGATTCTAAAAGATTTAGTTTGGAACCTTTATTCTCTCTATATAATATTTCAAACTCTGAACTAAATTTATGATTTTCATCTATTAAATGGTTGGCATAATGAGAATCTGTTTTCTTTTTCTCAAAACTACGTTTATGTTCCGATAATCTAATTTGGAAATTTCTTATGTATAGTCAACATGTTTCGAGCGTTAGCTCATTTTCGAAAATGAGCTAACGCTCGAAACATGTTGACTATACATATTGTTAAATAAATCGTGAAACATTAAGCCAAGAGTTTAATTTATTTTAATATTCAATTATGTTTCACCAAGAGTTAAGCGAGAATTCAATCTCATTAATATATATATATATATATATAATTACTTTTAATGTCGTTTAATTTCTAAAGAAATTACTTTTATGTTATTTATTATGAACGTTAGATAATTGTCACATTTTTCAAAGTAATTGAATATAACTTCAATTCAAACACTTGAACTTATGATTTACACTTTATTCACTACTACATAGCATGACTCGTTTCGTTGTTACAAACGACTTCCTTCAGATGCTTACAGAATAATCTACGAAACGCGTTATGCTATGTAGTGAATAAAGTGTAAATCATAAGTTCAAGTGTTTGAATTTGAGTTTATATTCAATTATAATGGATTTACATCAAGTAAACGCCAACACTATTAAATATTTTTCAAAGTATACTCACATGTTTATTTTTCAGGCCTTCTGAATTTGGAAGAATCAATGTTATCTGTAACTTCTCCTCCTTTGGAAGCAGAAAATTCTAAAAATCGAACGAAGCGCGAAGGTAATGGTAATAGTGACCAGAGTGTACCGAGTAACGTGAAAACATCCCGTCGTACAACTTCCCTTCTTAATCTCTTCATGTCTAACTCCCAGGGTACGTCGCAGGTTAGGGTTGCACCGGGTACTTGGGTTCATATTCAGTTTTCATTTGTGCAGGTACCTGGTGTTGCCTGTTTCACAAAGTAAAAATGCTGGTACTGCATATATCTCTTATTTTAAATTGCCAAAGTTATTATAAATTCATGATGAATTCAAAAATTTTATCATATCCGAATTATTTTGAACTAGTATATCTGTTCAACTAGGCTTAGTTTTTTTCTTTAACTTTAATTACCTAGAAACCAGAATTGCAAGAACTTCGTGGCATTTTCTTCAGTTATTAGGAATATTTTTAGGAATAGGAGAAATTATTTTTTTCTCAAATAAGTATATTGTTTATATCTGATTAAGAACTAAAATAATCTCTTTCCTTATCTAGTTATTCAAATATTAAAGTATAGTTATTACATTTTCTGGAAAAGAATTTAGTTTTTGAATTATTAGAAATTCACGAGGTTTTTTTTTTGTACTCTCAAAGATCTTTAAGTTTAATTTAAGTGATTATAAAAATACCAAGAAATGCTGTAACTAATTTTGATCATTTTCGTTTATATTCTACAAAAAAAAATTATTGGTAAAATAATACAGTATTCATTTTATCAGATTGTTTTGATCTTGTCAAAACACTCTTTTTAGAAACATACTTTAGCTAACTGCTTCATCATTAGAGAAAGGAAATTAATCTAGCTTTGGGTTTTCATTTGCCAGTTGCTTTTGTGTTTGTTTATTGTACACAGAAGCTTTCCTGTTGTTCACTTAAATGTTATGTTTGCTTTTGGCAGAATATATTGGAACACTTGAAGTACTTTTTAGTTCCCAGAGTTATGTTATTTTTATGTTCTGAAATTTTTTTATAGTACAGCTATGCAGTGGAAAAATTAAATTATATAGAAGTTAAATAAATAATCAAAATACTTCTGTTTATACTTTAAAGGGACATATAAATAATCTCATTAGTATAAATTTAATTATTGTTAATTGGAGTTAATCTTAATTAATCTATTAGATTAGTTCTGCTTGGAAAAAATTATTTTTGGTATCAACTTACATTGAAATTTCTATTCATTGCTATGTAAAAATAATTTATTTTTGTTCTGATGGTTTTGTGCAGATATGACAAGTTGAAATATAAATTTCAGTTGAAATTTCATATATCAAAATAGTGAAAAAAGATAGGTACCCAAGTTCTTGCAGAGAAATTTTTTCAATGATCAATTAAATTGAGTATGGGTGTTATAAGGATATTTATTTATTCTCTATAGTTTCAAGATTCATTCACATTTCTTCATTACTCAATTGATAATTTCAGTAACATCATCTATTATATAAACCTCATTCAGTTAATTAAATACATGTAGTCTGTTACATCGAATTTATAGTAGTGGAACATTCAAATACCAAAGAATGCCCATTTTGAGATAGCCAATTGTTTAACTGTGATCACTTCTGCAGGAATACGGATTTATGTAGTACTCAGTAATAAGGTAGTATTAACAGTTGCGTCAGTACCTGGTGCAACACTGTATAAGGTTCATATCACATTACCAAGGCACTTAACCCGCGCTGGGGCTATTTGCAGGTTCACGCGAGAGCCGGGCAGGTCCATGCAGTGCGCCGTCAAGCCCAACGACACCTGAGGCAGACCAGCAATTGACACGTCATCTGAATAGAGGATCTAAATGTAAAAATTTCAGCTCCTATATTGCTGTTTAATTCTCCCTTTATGTATTCCGTATCAATTGAAATTGTGTTGTGGATGTAGACTTCTTTATTGCATGTCTCTTTGTATGTAGTAGTGTTTTGCCGTATAATGTATCAAACATGAAATATTGCAACTTCTCATGACATTTCATTTTATGTCGTGGATATTTAGACTGGGGTTCGTAGTATATAATTTATACATGATACTATTCAATCATGCTCTATCATCTAGATGATCTGAAAAAATTAACGACTGTTTTCATTATTTTGGTATTTTCATTACAATTTTGAATTTTATGAATGTTTTACAACTCGTATCATATCCAGTATTCAGAAAAAAATTACTGTTCGAAACACAATCATTTCCATCATTACATGAAAGAGGTAGAAACTCAGCAACACTTTGTCAAGAACAGATTTGAATATCATTTGGCATTATCACTCATCAACACTTCTTGTTATTCTGGAAGCCCAATGGTATGTTTTTAGACATCAATTTGGGAATAAGGGAAATGTTTTATGATGTTTAATTAGTGTCTCTATGATTCAGCTCAAATATTAATTGAAAAATTTTCAAGCTTCATGTGATTTCCTTTGTTTACGTTATGAAGTTCAACATTTCAATTATATACTTTTTAAATGCTGGGAATTTGCAGAATTTCATGTGGATTGTTGAAAGGTTGTTTTATTTGGTATATTTTTGATGTTTGAAATAAGAGAACTAGTTTACTCTTTAGAAACGAAAGTTTCTGCTCTATTTCAATAATACTGGTATATTTTCGAATTGGTTCGTAATAAAATTGGTTGTTTATTCTTGGTGGTGGTTATAACCTTCTTAGTTCTATAATAAAATACGTTTGAAACAAAAATCCTACAAGTATCACACTATAGTGATGAATGGCGGTCTTGACGTTGAATAACTCATCAAATTTCTTTTAGAGACAGTTTGTCGAAGTTGCTTTGCTAGAGTAAAACTTTGGTTTGTAGGAATAATTTGTTAGATACTAGCTTCTTTTGTGAAATTAGGATATTGAAATTTGAGCCATTGATGAATGCGATATTCATTTCTTATTCTTGAATGAAAACGGAAGCATAAAGGGAGCCTTACTGCATGTCACCTTGATCTCTGGCTCGAGCTGAATGCTCATTGGTACACAGATATCACTTCTTTTCCTCGAAACTTGCGAATGTTCACGTACCTTACACGCTTTATTCTTCGTATCGTAGTTCATTTGATTATTTCAAGCTAAGGAATCTTGCTTCATTTGCTCTATGTATCCTTCTTCTCTCCCAAAGAAAACGTTTTTCGAAATTATTACAATCTATGAATTATATAACAGTTAAAACTACTAAATTTCCACTTTCAATATTCCTCTCCTAACATTTATCCTTGAACATTTATATTGAATATAAGAAGTGTATTTAATGGAAATGTTTCCAATTGATTACTTTTTTCAATAACTTCTCATATGTTGATAAGCTGAAGAAATTTCTTATTGTACTTTGATTGGAAACATTGAAGCATATGCAATTTCTTTATTCAAATGCGAATTTTCATATATATTGAATTTATTTCTCTAAGTTTGCAAATATATATTTTGCAAATGTTATTTTCTAAATGTTAATAACATAAGTTCAATATGCACGAAATGATATAATTTATTTTAAAGGTTTTTTTTTAATTTCATTTCATTTAGCACCTATTTTTGTAAATTTCATTAATTTTGTACATTAGTCATATTTTCGTTTCACTCAGCACATTTACGTCAGCACGAAACACTGTCTTAGTTGATAGCAGTCGTCAGTTTCAAGTATATATGACAAACAAAATTTTTTTTTATCGTTAAATAGTACCTTGGTGAAATTTTTAATGAAATAAAATCTTGTGAATAAATAACGTAAGTTTTCATATTTGTGTTGATGTTAAAATTAAATGTTATTCCACCATTTTGTTTTTGTTCATGTTGTATAGTGTTGTGATCTGTATTTCAAACAAATTTTAATGAATTACTTATTCAAGACTCCTAATTTGCACTATGTATGCTTCAGCTGAGTAGGTTTACCATCAGTTAGAGGATTGATTGATTTTAAGTAGCATATTTTATTTTTTCAAATGTTTTACAGGGTTTTTAAGAAGCAGGAGAGATAAAGCTAAGCAGAAGAAGTCCAAGAAGAAAACTAAAGATGGTGCTGATAACCAAAGTAATAAAGATGAAAAGTCTGATATGTATGTATTCCTTTTTGGTTTAAAATTATTGAAAAATAATGAGAAGCCCTATACTGCATCGGAAAGAAGATATTGCCTCAAATGTTTGTTGCAATGAGAAAACAATTAAATCGCATTAGCTTTTCTTACAAAAGTCTAAGATTTAGTATTATAGGAATATAAAGCTTAAAAAATCATAATGATAAAATTGAAACTGTGTACCCTTATATCTGATTATTTTGAGATCTCTGATTAAATTATAAGTTTATCTTATTGATCATTCAAGTTTGTTCACCCGTTTAAAATGTTCAATTCTACAGGAAATATTTTATAGATCGCCCTTATTTGCCATTATTTGCACGATCGTTGGTCTTATGGTCATTCTATGTACAGCATGGCGAAGTAACCCCGATGTGACTACCTTTTCAGTTTACGAAACAATTACTTACATTGAAAATAATTGTATTACGTTTTAGGGAGGAAAAAGAGGAACCTCCGACAGTAGTCGCTCAACCTGAGACAAACGCTCCTGAATTAGATGAAGAAGGCTATGTTATTCGACCGAATCCACCACATAACTGGAATAGTGAAAAAGGCAGTTTTTATTCATCATCTGACTCGGATTCGGACGACGAACGAGAACGTAAAATTCATGTGGAAATCAAACCTCTAAACATAAATGGCGCTGCTCCAATGTCTGCTTCTGTAGATGAACTGCGAGCAACTGTGGAGAATTTATACTTGTCACCAGTTGGCAGTTCTTTCAGTAGAAGAGGCTCAAATCTTGAAAACCAGGATATGATGATGAAGAGGTCACAGTCAGTTTCGCAACAAATAGGCAAACCAAGCAGTGATTTGCTAGGTTTGAACTTCCTTCAGAGTCCTAATGCTTCCAATGCATCAACGCCTATCAGCTCTCACCCTTATGCTCCGCTCCAGAGTCCTTCACAGTTGGCCTTAAATTCGCCCACTTTGTCTATTTCGTCCAAATACGCAGGTATGCTAACAAGTATTATTGAAAAAAATGTTTATTTGCAGTTATTTTGCATTGTCGTCGTTTTAGTTTACCGTGTCTTATGTGATACAGAAAATTTCCAAAAACTGTATAAATGTAAATGTTCTATCGAGCATCAGATTTACAAAGACGTTATAACACTTTGTGTAACTAACACCATTAAGAATTTACTTGATGTGAATGGATAATTATAATTACAGTTTGATCACCATGGTCACTTTTTTTTTAGTGAATTGGACTTGTGAACGAGTTTATTGTTATGGTTTTTTTGTTTTTGATGAATGACAAACTTTTCAGAAAGTACACTGTACTTCTTCTAGTCAAACGGTTTTTTATTCGATTCTAATTATAATCTTAATTCATATAGTTGAAGATTACATAGTAATAGAAATCGTTATTTTGATTGGGCGAATAAGAGTAGTTTACTAACATAGTTTTAGGCAGTGAAATCATTGAAGCATTCAAATTGTTGTAGATTTGGGTGATTTATTTTCTGAAGATGGAGAGGTCTCCATTGCTGCCAGTAAACTTGTACGTCAAACGGGTACACCTACCTCAGGTTATATGTCGATACCTAGGCCACCGTCTCGTCGTTCTGATCCTGCTAAAAATTTCGTATCTCAAAATACAATCTCTAGAACCGACAGTATAAATAGTTTGGAATTTCGTACGGCCTGCGTTCCAGTCGGAGCTTCTAGGGGTCCATCACCTCTTACTATTGGAATGGCAGATACCGTGCCACTAGCTGTAGCTTTCCACGAAATGGTACATTCTTACTTCAGGGGTACAGATGAAAGCAGGTCAGTAAAAATATGAAGATATCTATTATTTATATGCCACATTGAATGTGGTAAGTATATTATTTTCGTCACCAGTTTCGGCATTAAAATAGAGATTTCTTCAAAATAGATGCAAGTAAATTTTTTCTGGAAACTAGAACATTTATAATTGTTGCAGACTGGCTTAGATTTTCAACAATAATTTTGAAAACTTAAGTTAGTTGTGTTAAGGTGTGTTTGATTCAGAGTACTAATGATTTCTCTGTATTTCTTGGAATTAATAATAATAATAATAATAATCTTTATTTGATCCTTTTTGACAATAAATAATGTATAGGACAAGTCAGAATAAGAATATAAGAATACATATAAAAATATAAGATTACAAATAAAAACATAAGAATACACGCAATTAAAAATCACACAAACTACTACATAAAATACCGACTTCAAATATCAAACCTATCCCCAAGGAACTCACCAACGCTGTAGTACCCTTTTCGCAATAGCTGCTTTCTTATCTTAATTTTGAAGAGAGGATACGGAAGAGATCTAACCTCAGGGGGAAGGTGGTTATACAGTTTCCTACCTTGATAGAGGGGCGAGGACTCGAATCTGGAGGACCTATGTCTGGGTAACGCCATTAAATCACCATACCTAGTGAGATAACGATGACTGTCTGCAAGCCTAGGAAGTGAACACTCATTTTCTCTAATATACAGCAGGCATCGGAATATGTATAAACTAGGAGCAGTTAGCATGTTTTTATCAACAAACGATTTCTTACAAGATTCCCTAGGTCCCAAGTTGAACATCAATCTCACTACACGTTTTTGCGATAAGAAAACTCTGCCTACATCCACAGAATTACCCCACAATATAATATTATAGTCCATGTGGGCATAGAATAGTCCATAGTAAACACTAAGCAAGGTGTCCACTGGTAAACTTTTTTTAATTCTATATATAGCATAGTATGCACTATTGAGCCTTCTGCAGAGTTGATCTACGTGATCGCACCACCTGAGACGACTGTCCACATATATACCCAGGAACCTTGTGTGTGGTTTAGATGTCAAAATAACATCATCATAAACAAAGCTCAACACATCCCGATGAAGACTATTTGTGCTGAAATAAATACACTCTGTCTTATTCAATAGTAAGGAATTTTTTCTGCACCACTCAATATAGTCTGTTAGTAGAACTTTACATCTACTCGATAGCTCCTCATGAGAGGGTGCTGATATAGCAAACGAGGTGTCATCAGCAAAAATTATTATTCTTTCGGCTTTAACTTGTTCAGGTAGGTCATTAATAAACAATAAAAAGAGAAGCGGTCCAAGGACTGAGCCCTGAGGCACTCCAAGAGTCGACCCGTAATTTCCAGACAGACCATTCTGCACCCTAACAACCACAGATCGACCACCAATAAACGAACCCAACCAGTCATGAAAAATTCCCCTAAATCCAAGGTTATAAAGCTTATCCAGTATGAACCCAAACATAAGGCAGTCAAATGCTCGCGATTGATCGAAAAAAACCCCGCAACATGGAGACCAGCATCCAGGCACTCATGGACGTATCCCACTAGGGAAACAGCCGCCGTTTGGGTTGATCTTCCAGCTCTAAAGCCATGCTGGTTATTAGATATTATTTTATACTTGTTGAGATAATTGTTCACTCGATCAAATACAATTTTCTCTATTACCTTTGAAAAAACACTAAGTATAGAGACAGGCCTATAATTACTAATAATATTAGGATCATTCTTCTTATGTACTGGAATAACAGTTGCCACCTTCAGAACAGATGGGAACCTACCACTAGCTATCGATAAATTTATCAAATGAGCAAGATGTTCAGATACCAGCGCAGCAACATGCTTCAAAATCCTCGCAGTCATGTAATCAGTTCCTGTACATTTTTTATTCTTCAAGCCCTTAATTGTACTCAAAATTTCATTTCCCATAACAGGGAGAAAGAAGAAATTCTCGTTTCTCATTTTAGAGGATGTACATGACCGAGACAATGACCCACCATAATGCTCTTCAAGGCTCCTTGCTGCAACTTTGGACAAGTACTCACCAAACGCATTTGCAACCTTACCCGGCTCAGAGCACTCATCTTCCCCCATACTCAATGTTATCTTATTCATCGCATTTTTCTTCCTACCAGTCTCCCCATTTACTATCTTCCATACTGATCTATTAATGTTAGTCGAATTGCTCAGTATTTTATCATTAAATTTCCTTTTGGCGTTGTTTATAAGAACCCTATAGGTCAACTTGAATGTCCTGTACTGTCTGAGACTATCCCGGGTTTCAAGGATTCGGTGCAACCAATACAAATTTTTCAATTTGATGCTAGCATCTCTAACCTCTGAAGTAATCCATTGTTTTGATTTATTAGTCGAGTCATAACGCTTCATTGGACAACACATTTCAATGGAATGATTTAAAATATTTATAAATAGTTGAAAAGCAAGGTCAACATCATCCGTAAAATATATAGAGCTGAAATCTATATCTGAGATCCTGGAAGCAAGACAATTTAATCTGTCCTCAGAACAGTCCCTAAACAGCACAGGCCCGTCCGGCTTATTGTGCTTCTCCACTGCATCAAAATGATATAACAGAGAAACTGCCAAATGATCGGCTAAGTGCGGCTCAAAAACACGAACATCACAACTCTCCAAATCAACATTACTTATGATGTAATCAACCTTAGAAACACTCGTATGACCCGTAACGCTGGTGAACACCCTGGTTGGACAGGTAGATGAAATCTTCAGTCCAAAACAGATAAGAACCTCATGAAGAAGGTTCCAGAACTTAGAACCACTCAAATAATTGACATTAAAATCACCACATAAAAATAATGAATCAGAAATCTCACAACAACATTTTAGGATGAAAGTTAATTCATTCAGGAACGTATTCAGATCACCAAATGGAGATCTATAAACACTGATCACACAAAAAGTTTTCTTTACAAACAGTTTACAAACATGTGTGTGACATAGTTGCTTTACACCTTTTATTAGAATATTACATCCACCTCCAGTGCCCACCAAACTTTTACTTTTTTGCTTTTTCCTGCTAACAGTGTTCCATTGATCAGCCTGCAAGAGTACAGGAGTATCGCAAGGCGAACGCCCCTCAAGCAGTTCTCCAGGCTGAACACTCTCTGCACCACTCATGGCCACCTCGGAATGCTTCCTCAGGACACTCTCTCCATTCAATAATCCATTTGAGGATTTCTTTTTACTTGGTGCACCTCGCAGCATCCTATCACTACCATAAGAGCTGCCAGCGTAGACACCAGGTTTAGAGCCTCCACCGCTAACTGCAATCAGTTTGTTTGCTTTTCCTTTTGATTTGGAACAGGCCACCTGAGCATATGATCCCCCGATAACACTCAGAGATCCAGCACCTCGGGACATCGCAACGTCAAGATCAGACTGAATCCGACCTCGTTCATCCCCTCCATCATGAACTGTAACCTTTATTTCTCTTTGTCTCATCTCCGAAATTGAAACGCCGTCCTTCTCTTGAGAACATTGATTCGGATCACCTCCAGAACAAGGTTGAGAACATTGTCTTTCTTTTAATTCATTTAAAATATTGCTTCTTATTCGTTCATAAAGTCTGGAGTATAACTTATCCTGCAACCTGTGGCAAAGTCTCAACTCAAACTCATCACTAGTCTCTTGACTAGGCCCAAGTTGCGTTCCTGCTGACTGCTCTCTTTGATAAACAGAGTTCTCGGAAGACAACACCTCAATGGAAGTGAGCATATTTCTACGTTCTTCAGCCAGCTCATTTATTTTTTGTTTGAGTTCGTTTTCTCTTTTTTCTGATTTAGCTAATTCATTTCGCATCATAGAACATTGTTCCTCCATTTTTAACAATAAGTTACTCGACTCCCCAGTCACATCAGCGTTAACATTCAGATTGTGTAATTCCTTATTTTTCCGCAAAACAGTTAGTTCATGATGTAATACTTCGTTCTTCTCCGAATACAGAGTTATTCGTTGGTTCAGAGCTTTTTCTGTTTCTAGATACTCGTCCATTAAATTATTTTTTTGAGTTTGCTGTTGCAAAAGTTTCTGTGCCAGCGTCTCATTTTCCTCCTTCAATTCAGAGTTTACTCTATTTAGTTCACCATTCAGTACCTCCATCTTCCTGAATTCCTCATCATAGTTCTCCTCTATGATCATTTTCATCGAATTATTTTCTTTGTCCAAGTTCAAAATACGTTCCATCAAGGCTTCGTTATGCTGTCCCAATTTGCATACTTCTTCCTTCAAAGCAGAAACGTTAGCTTCTGTATATTCTCTTTGAGTGTTCAACTCGTCTATAGTTTTCCTCAAGGTTTCGTTAATCATCAACAATTTATTCTCGTTGTCGTCCTTAGTGCAGCATTTTATAAGGTAACCCCTGTACACATCACTACTTTTAAGTTCTTTACCCGCAATATCACGTTCGTAACAGCTGTTATGATAAACGCGATAACAGTTCATACAAATCAGATTATGAAATGATTGTTTCTTATGACATGCAAATGTTTTATCACTCATTGTTTTTTTAGAAACGTCTGTAGACCATTCAAGCAATAATTCAGAAAAGTTATTACCTAACACAAGTCCAACAAAGTCAATTTGCACCTTAATTCACTTAACATATTGTAGCCTGTAACTTTTGCTACATTTCTGTATAAAAATCAAAATTTAAAAGTCTCTTTGAACACTCTAAAACTGTCATCAATCCACCTCGATTAAATCTATCAACCACTCCACCAAAATTCAAAATAGATCAATTCAAGGTTTCAATAAATAGATCAATAGATCAAGAAAGGTTTCAATAGATATTCCTATTGAAACCTTTAAGGTTTCAATAGGAATATTCATACACAAATTAATATTCTTTTTCAATTTAATGTATCATAGCAATGAAATGTACTATTCATGGTAGACTTTGTTTTTCAAATATATTCATGGTTTCTCTAATATGAAATGTATGGGACATAAATGACGTCCATATAATTTATTTGTATTTGCTTTTTTATATGAACTAAGTTTTATCTTTCTGATTCATCATCATTGCTATTTTATATTACAATTATAGTGTTTGGAAATTCGGTTTCATTCATTGCATTTGTAATAACTGAAATTGAATTCCCGCTTACCTCTTAGTGGAACATGATTATATTAAAATTTTAATCAAACTCATGGCTTAATGTTTCACGAATATGTTGAATAATAAAATAATTGACAATTGTATTGACAATATATTATCGACTCAATGTTGTAATATTATTTTATTATTCAACATATTTGTGAAACATTAAGCCAAAAGTTTGATTAAAATTTTCATTGCATTTGTTATAATTTCACAGATGCCAGGTTAAGATGTCGGGGGAGATGATGATATCATTTCCAGCTGGAATAGTCACTATACTGGCTCATAATCCAAATCCTGCTAAATTAGCATTTCATGTGAAGAATACTCAAAGATTAATCAACATATTACCTAATAAGCAGTTAGTTTCAACGTAAGTACCAAATATCCATTTTTTAAATTGTTTATGCATGGACATTTCAGAGATAGTGCACAATCTACACCTGAACTACTGGTGGTAGAATTCAATATGAATGCGTTGAGTTGTCTTCTGAAAAAGCAGTTTGAGCAGAACCCTAGCGCATCTTATTTCAACGTAGATATATTAAAATATCAGGTGATGCATTGAAGAATTAATTTAAACATATGGTTTGGTTGATATGTTAATTTTTTTAGGTTAAACCTAATCCTGGAGCTACTTCATGCCCATTTCAGTTGGTGGCTTATTGGAAATGTACAAATGTTCATACGGATCTGAAAGTAGATTATAAATACAACTCTCATGCAATGGCATCTCCCAGTCCATTATTGAATGTTACTGTAGCTGTCCCAGTAGAGGGAGGACTGAAAGGCTTCCAGTCTAAACCGACGGCGCATTGGTAAGACGCGGTGTATCTAATGCACCGACTGTTAATTGGGTGCAGGTTATACATAATGCATTTTGGGAATGATCAATATGGTAGATAGGACAGGGTGATAGTAACTATTGAAATAGTTGGAGTAGCATTATATACAACGTATATCACGTTCTGGGCAGAGTAATTAAGTGCTTTATTATTAGTATTTTTATCTTCTACATAAAAAATAGATGCATGAGCAGATAATATGAAATATCTTCGTTTTACAAATCCCCTGATCTATGATGAAAATACATAAAATGAATAGAAAGGGGTTGTATGTTAAAATCCACTTGTTCTTATTAGTTAAGTCGTTTATTCATTCAGTCCACCACTATTATTGAATATTAGGTTTAAGTTACATTGTTTTTTGATAGTGCCAATTTTAATATTAATTTTCACCAATTAATACATACATATTAATTGATGAACAATGTATCGAATGAATATACTCATATAAAGAAAATAATCTTTTACTTGATATGAATAGTTTTCTAATGAAATGTTTCTGTTTAGGTCTTCAGATAATAACCGACTTATCTGGAGGTTTACCGAGGTATCGCAACATTCTGAAAATAACGGCGTTGGATCTATGCTGGCCCGTATCGATTTAGAAAATGACCCAATTGCACCGTCTACTATCTCTGTCGCTTTCAACTGCGAAGGAACCACTTTATCTGGCTTAGATTTTCAGTTGATTGGTCACGGATACAGGCTTTCTCTAGTCAAACGACGATTTGTTTCTGGCAAATATATATGCGATGGAGATTCAAAATTTAGTTCTGGCACTGTAACGCCATCTACGGGATCCGCGGCACCTAGTACCGTTTCTTCCTCAGGAGAGCCTAATTGCTAGCATTCCCAACATATCATATGTGCAATATTACTTTTAATGATTTGTATGTCTCTTTATGAATAATGTTACATAGCATATATAGTTTATGAAGCTATTTTATAACCAGTAAACATTTTGTAAAGCAAAATAGACTTTAATATAATATATTTTAATTGCTTTCTAAGAGTTTTCTTTTTCTTGTTCAAATATTTCAGTTAACTTTATAGTTTGCTTTTTTAGAAAAATATAAGTAGTATTAGTAAAATACAAATTTAAATGTAAGTATTGTTGCTTAATAAATTGATGATATAAAGTGAAACTTAACTGTATAACTAAGTGGAATTGATTTGAAGGAGCATACTGTTCTATTTTAAAACCATTGTGCAAGAAAGGGATTTTTGTTTGAGAATTTCAATCGGTGAAACCTAATTGTGTGGTAATTGTGGTTTTCAAATAATAGGAATATTTATAATCTTCTTGTATGTGTATCCATTCTATTTGATAATTATTGAAGGTTATGATTTATTAATATCAACTACATATTTGATTCTGTATTACAAAAATGTCAAAATACCAACGAAAAAAAGATAATGAGCAAATCTCATTTGTTGAGGGTTATTTATTTTGAGGTATTGATATGAAAATTGGAGAATTCTGAATTTACGAAATAATGTTTAAATGGTATGGTTCCTTTTCATTAGGACGTCTTTATAGATTGAACAGACTATCGATTCAAAAAATGTTTTTTCAGTAAATGATGTTACACCAATAGTAAATCCTGTAGAGTGGGAAAATCAGTGGTGGGAAAAATAAAATTAAATCGTTTTAACAGAAACTTTATATATATGCATGTATATATATATATATATAGATATATAACTTTTGAATGAAAATTGTCAATAAATAATTTATATATGTATATAATATAATATGTTGTAGAAAAGTACAAGATTGGTTTACCTTTCATCCACAACAAATGTTCCTTAACGTTTTGCCCATTAGTATATCACACTGCTTAGCTTTCAGAGATAATTCTGATAACTCATATTCTACCAGTTTTGTACTTTTCCTATAATATTTATAGTGCGTTCGATGTACGCAAAATTGAAAAAAATAAAACACATTCACTTTTACATGTATGACGAAATCGTTAAGAATTTGCTCAATACATGAACATTTCGACTAAACTTATTTAACCACTATGATGGAAAGCTCTAGGAATTTTATATATCTGCGATTTTCCGGCGTGGTCAGTTCTAAACTTCTTAAAATTATAAAAAGGGTTTGTCTACAATAAATAAAGATACCTTCATTTTTCATTTTATTGGCGTAAAACACTAGTGCACTGTTCAGCAATCACAATTTTTTTTACAAAAAGGGCGTTCCTGTAGCATTAATTGGAAATTTCCCTGTTGAAATGACGGATTCGTACTTCGGAGGGCATGGAACATAAGTATGGTAAGCTACAAGTAGATGGAAAGCAGGGCCATAGCAATACCACAATTCCTGTGACAAATCCTATACATATTTTATCAAAAATTTACTTAAATATGAACCAGTTCAAGTAAATGACCCTGTTTCAACGTTAATATCGTAGTATAAAATTGTCTATTTTATTCCTAAGTGCCGAAAGAATTCATTATTTGTACTAATCTATTATATAATGCAATAAGAAATCCTACAAATATATCGAATTCGAAGAATATCCGCGAAAATAGAACTTTGAGACAACGAATAGTCTATATAAATATCAGCTAACAATGGAATTGATGAAAATTCCTAATGTCGACTTATATTAATGCGTCTCCTAGTATAAAAGTACTATTATGTTTCTGGATCTGAATTATTTGCTATGGCCCTCCGAATATGTTAGCAAATGACACCCAAGTACAAGAAGTTAGCACCTTGTATATATTAACTGGAACACTTAACAATTTTTCTTGTCTAATTTTCTTGAGTAAAATAAGCCCCGTCAGTTTCTATTCAGTAAGGGCAATCAGATGACTGTTCTAAATTATTTTATTACGTCCTTTTATATTCTTCACTTATATGATGTAAAACTAATAGCAGCGAAGATTTCCAGCTGAAAATAAAAAAGACAAGATAAGAATTTACTAGTTGTATATATCAATATATCAGAATAATACACTTAGGGTGCTGTCTACAGAAACGTTGTCAACGAAAACACGAACTATGAATTTCGAAAAGTATATATTTAGTGCATTCCGAAGAACATCGAACTCATCGCTGTTTCATCCTATTATGGAATTAATCAGTGGTATGCAATCAAATTAACAATCAAGTTTAGATGTTTCTTCCAGACTCACCAATGTTATACTCACGTGATCTCCTTCTATCTAAAAAACAAGATAAACTCTCTCGAGTATGGTAAAGTGCGCTCGTGACAAGAATTTACTACTGCCTACTTTCATACATGTTTTGAGGTATTTTGCCATAACGCTTACACACCTGTATATCGCTCTTTCATATCTGCCCCGAGTTCTTTCCCATCCAGCTAATCCATATTTGAAGCAACATAATCAAATTGTATAGGATAAAGCAGAAATCGGGTCTAATTAAGACATAATATCGTGGCTTCTTCCAATATCGACTAACGATGGAGGAGCTGACTGGGCAACTGGGGGATGTGCTTCTGAAGGAGTCCAGGACTTCACTTCGCTATGGGGACGACTTCCCAACTCATCTATGCAGGAAAATCAAACCATGATAATTTTAGTAACTTAATAATTCGGAAACAACAACTATTTTCTACAAAAACATTAGTACATTAATGGGTAAAAAACGATTTATTTTCTTCTCGCATCTTTAATAAAAAGTGAGTACGAGGTCGATAGTTCCTTCTTTAAAATGTGCATGGATTATATATTTCTACATTTAGCAGAAGGAACAAAAAATTGAAGAGCGAAATTATAAAAGAAAGGTTTACATCAGCTCACACTTTATTTTCCGCTACTGCCTATTTTCAATGTTATTTTGTTGACACATTTTGGGATGGATAGCCATATGAGGTAGCCTTTTTGCCGATTTCTAAAAGTTCTATTAGTTATCACTTTGTTGAACGAAACAATATTTTTAGTGTGGTGTATGGATTTAGTAAGGATGAATGGAAACGTCACATCATCTATACTTAGTATAAAGCTACCTATCTCTAATGCTGATTTAGATAGATAGAGGAACAAAAACAGAGTTCAACAGAAAAACATATATATATATATATATATATATATATATATATATATATATATATATATATATATATATATATATATATATATATATATATATATATATATATGTTATTACCCTCATGGAAGTACTATATCAAGCTACTTACCATCGCGAATATTCTGAGTAACAGTAAATGTCTTTCCAGTATCTAGGGGCACAGTCCAGTTCACAGGATCTGGGGACTTCATCAAAATTTGCTCGGGTGATTTAACTCTTGTCGGCTCTGGCGGAGATTTGATGACCGGCTCAGAATTGTAGATGAGTTCTTCTTTATCACTCATTACGGTGACTTCTGTTCGTTCTTCATCATTGGATGGTTCAGATTTGGGAGGTTCAGCTGATAAAAATTTATCAAATATTATGAATTCTGACAATTTAAAAAATTATCGATTCCAGAAAAATTGGAGCACATTATTTGGTTAGTATATACAATGTACATAAGTAAATTTTGTTGTAATTTAAGTAGGTGTCTACTTTTTTATTTGGAAGCTGCCGGATTTGCTACGAAATAATAGGATCATTCATATTCGCAATGTTCGTTGACAAGTGTTTACAGCTCATTGGTACTCATCAGAAAGATATAACTTCTTCTGTGCTTATTATCCTGAGAATTTTAGCTAAAGGCGCAAATTCACATGTCTTATTGACAAATGATTTCGTGTATTAATTTCTATATTGAGACGAGACCCATCAAACTAGAAACACTTGTCTACAGCTACTTCATTATGCGCTATATCTCTTTCTTTAGATTTTATATATATATATATATATATATATATATATATATATATATATATATATATATATATATGCAATTTTTATTGAACACTTTGTAGAGCATATCCAACCTAAGAATATTTATCAACTGAATTAATTGTCATACAGGGTGTTATTCAACTAAGAGCTGCAGTATAACAATGGTTGTGTTCTTGACACCTTCACCTACATTGAAGATGTGTGTGCCAAGGATCGTGTGAATTCTTACCTCTTGAAGGTCCTTTTCTTACATCTTTAGAGCATACTTTTAACTTAGAAGATTCTAATGAATTTTTTGTATTTGCTTTGGCCAATGTATCGTCTTCATTTTTTGAGGTAACCGAGCTAGATTTTGATCGGGATGAGGCTGTGGTGTTCAAGGATGCTAAAACACCGGAAGTACTGTTATAAAAATGAGATCATACACTCAGATTTCACACTTATACCTTACAAATGCTGAAGCCATTAAAATCATTCAAGTCATTCTGACACTCTTGAAAACGATCAGATTCGTTTAATTCATTTCAGTGCAGATCTCGTATTTTTTACTGATGAAAATGAATAGATATCAATTTTTAATTCAACTATGATTTCCAATGATTGCAATATTATTGTCACTATAAAATTAATTATAAGGAAGAAAATTATGAGAATGTGGCTGAATATAATTGAAGGTAGGTCTACATTGAATAAGGAATTTCTATAGTTGATTTCAATTTGAAATTTATTCAAAGCTTTTGATGCAAGTGTTTAGTTTTTGCCAGTTTCTAGATATAGTTCTTATTTAAAAGCATATTTTTACGTAAGATTGTTCAATGAATATTTCGCTTTTAAATCTCAACAATGGAAAATATCCCGTGAAACTTTCATAACGAATATAAAATTGAGATCATCTGAAATGAATACTTTTAAACTTGTGCGGAATCCCCATGCAAAAATAGAGAGAATTATCAGTTCCTAAAATAAGACTCGACAACTGCAATGAAGTTCATTAAAGATTGTGAAATTCGATAAAGCATATGACGGTAGTAAATGTCAAGAATATATTGAAATTGATAACATTTTAATAGGTTGAATTGTTATAGATTCTTTATTCATTATAGGTTTTCAGATTCATGATTCTTTCTGAAACATACAATAGCGTATGACTAACTTAAAACATAGAGAACCAGATCCCAGAAAGTACCGATCTATGTGAGACCTTTTTCTATGTTATCTCCAATTTGCTGATCTCTGTTGTCTTTCCTATTCTTGTTCGCATTGATTTCAGTATATAATCATTTTTGGTGATCGAAAGCCTGAAGGCTCTTCAAAATTAATTGAGAATTCAGGAGCTTTAGGAGAAATGATGAAATTTCATACGGAATTATTTCTTCATGAAAAACAGCTAATTTCAATAATCTAATTTAGAGATTTGAAGAAACATCGAACTATTTCGATTTTTTCAAAACTGAAAAATACTGGCTGTTAATATGATATTTCGGATGGAGGAAAATTGTATGCAGTAAAGTCGTATAAATTACTTTAAAACGCATTAATAAATTGAACAATTATTCAGTTTAACTATCAGTAATATTTCAATATCGTTCTACTACTCATAATTCTCTCAGTTTTCAAAAGTGTCAAATTATATATGTAATAAAAACTGTGGTAGTAAAAATGAGTAAGCATGAATGAGAAATAACTTTCCAACGTCAAACGTGTAGATTCGTTAAGTGATAAGCCAAAAAAGCAGACTTCACGAGTCTTGGCACACACATCGTTCATGCTTTTTGCTTACAAGGTCTTGGTCTTCTATTTGTAGAATGGGCGTTAGCGTTAGATTTTCTTTCCTTCACGGTTGCCGATCTAGACTGTCTCTTCGGCGATTTTTTCTCTCCCGATTCAGTAGTAATTGGGCCTACTGATTGAGAGCGTACTGAAACATGTATTAAAAAACCATTACTAACTTGATATTGCGAAGGCCAGTGGTCGGTCAAGACCTGTTCGAGACGCGACATAACCTCTTGTACGAAACAGTGATAATACTGAATTTATGGAATTAATGAAATAAACTATGGTGATTTCGAAGGGTACCTATGTAACATAGGTACCCTTCGAAATAGTTTCATAGTTTCACCGATACAAAATAGTATTGGTATCACTGTCATACATGACATGTTCAGTCATGTATGACTGGAGGTCTCACGTCACAGTTTAGTCGAATGCTCTACCGCAATGTTTCCCAACCTTGTTTGCCATATCCCACCTTAGGTGGGCTATGGCTTCCAGTGTTTCCGAACATGGGACGTGGGCACCACGTTGGGAAACACTGCTCTACCGTTTCAATATTAATTAGTCATATAATATTATTTCGCCTTGCCAGTCATTATAATGATTGGCAAGGCGAAAAACTCACAATCCAGAGTATGAAGGACAATAATATAATAAGAGCGAGGTATGTAGATGTATTGTGGAGCACTCGGTATTATGCTTAGCGTAGAAGACAAAAAGCATGGTGAAGGATTACTATACAATCTCGATAAATGAGTCACGACGCCTGAACAAGGATAGACAACGTTTGAAGACTGAAGGAGTGCTCTTCATCTTGATGTCCTTCACGATGAAATTAAAGAGAAATGTTTTGTTCATTTGTAAAAACTTATTCTATTTGAAACACATATGTAGGTACTTTAATAACCCTATATTTTATTCGGATTTTGTTTGATCAAGTTTGCATGGGGTAAAAACGTTTCAAAATTCTTTTACCATTTCGGGGGCTCTTCGATGATCTCTGATGATTACGTTTCAGCGAAGATGACTTCATCGGTGAAATTTTTTTGGGACTATTCTTTGTCGATCCTCTTGAATCGTCTTCTTTTCTTGGAATTGTCGGTTCCAATTTTTCCCTAGTTGGCGAAAGAATTAAGCCATCGAACTCTATAAAATATGAATAATGTTAATCTTTAACGTGCAGGCATTGTACTACCCTCACCTGAACCTCCAGTTGTTCTCTCTAAATGGTGCCTAACTATGTCTCTGATGAGTCTTGCCGAATTTTCGGCATTTCTCTCAGCTTTAGAAGGAGAACTTCTTTTATTATTGTCTTCATCTTTTTCTCGCTTGGTGTAATTCTTATGTGGCACAGAAGCGAGAGATAAGGCCGATAGGGAACTTCTCCTGGAAACTTGGTCCCAGAGATCTATCTGTTTATGATATATATCGTTAAGTTTCTCATTTCCAAATTCACTACCCCAGCCACGACTCTGCAAAAGATTTGAAGAATTCTAAGTGGAATTAGAATACGAATTGTTATTTTTGCCATGGTCTACTTGTCTACTTTCTCGTAAACTTTGGGTTTACTCAGAGGCTTATGTTGTCACAAACACTTTGCTTATAAATACTGTTGAAATAATCATGATTCATTTACACAAAAAATAAAGTGACGAGCATATCTAATGACTCTAATAATATCAACCACCAATGAAAATCAGTCATTTTGGCCACCAACATGTCAACCAGCTTCATAGATCGAGCCTTAATTATCATGGCATAAGTCTCTAAGTGGTGTCATTGTTCTAGTCATGCATCCTGTTATATAACTAAATCTATCGAAAAATTGACAATATCACTTTCGAAATGAATAGTTTATTCCTATCAGTAAAACATTTTGGGTGGAGGTACCGATAAGAAATATGCCACTTCCTAACCTTTGGAATGAGAAATTGGTTTGAATGAGAAATGATCGGCAAGGAATACACAAGAAAAGGAAACCGTTTCATTAATGATCTTTAGATATATTCTCAACACTCAATGATAACAACCAAAAAAGAAGAAGAAGGTATTTCCTTCAGTTAAAATGAACGAAGATAAAGGAGAATTCTCGTCTCGAGTAAGACAAGATATAACAAAAATTCTAAGCTCTAGGCATCTGGACTTGAAATCCGAGTCTCTAGTCTTGTATTCTATGTTCGAACAGAAATCGCGTTTTCTTTCTGCATTCTAAAGTCATTGAGATTTCTTGTGCAAGTTTAGCTAATACATGTCGTATCTAAATATGGAAGACAGAAGACACCGACTTATAAGAAAATTGATTATTTCAATCACTTCAATCGTTCAACTTATATTAAACCTGAAAAAATTGATTGTGTAGTTGAAACTGAAATGCCTATGATGGTTAGGAAAAGTGAAAGCACATTTTCATATTTTTTCAAACATTCCTTTGAAGTTTGCAGTCTGCAGGGTCATACTCATTAATTAATGAAATACTTATCAACTCATTTTATTATGATGGAGCACTTTCACACATTAAATGGGCGTTAATGAAGGTTAATGAAGGAAAATAAGTCTATAGTCCTCAAAGTCACGGATTTTATTAGAATGTGAAAGGAAGCGCCTTTGAATATTTGACAGAAAAGTTATTAATCACTTACTCTATATTCCACAGCCTTCTTTCTTAATTCTACGACCTCCTTGTACCAAGGTTCTCCAGTATTGTCCCCATTTACGTAAGCCGCCCCTGAACCATCAAAATCGTCTTTGCTCGGCACGCCCTTCTTATTAGAAGAAAATTTCCCTTCCGAATACAATTCGGAGAACGGACGAAACTTCTTCTTGTATTCCGTTCGAAAATCTTCATGTTTATCGTCCTTAGCACCCTTTTCGTCGACTAAAGGCTCTAGTTCACTAGCTGAAAGAGGAGTTTTGTATTGACACTGATTCTTTGGCATACCTATACAATAAAATAGACGCAAAAATGCTTACACGTTCTGAATATTTGAATAAAAGTTGAGATCACCATGGTACAGACCACATGGATATTTAAGTGTATTTTATAAGAAATTTTGGGTTTACACAAGGAGTCATGTTCATTTATGTTTATTTAGACTCATATGGGTAGATGGGGTCAGTGTTAAAGTGATTTAGAGCATCATAATACACAATTGTGCTCGTTTCTGAAGGCAGTTTGACAGTGCGAGTTTTGATGTGACTAAATCTATGGTAAGTGGCACTTAAACATTGCAATTTACCATTTCCAATATCTATTCGTTTCCTATGTATAATAGCGTTTGCAGAAGGTTTCAAAGCGCCCAACGATTTTGATTTCCTAGGTGTGTCTGAACTGTAACCAGCTGCATCTCTTCTAGATAAGTGTCCTTGAGGCCATGCAAACTGAAATCTATATTCAGTACTTATTTTAGAAATGGCCTTCTTCAAAAGGCTCGTGTCGCGATCCTGTAAAATTAAATTTCGGTCAAAATGTTTAGCTAGGCCAAAGAGAATGGGAGTTCTAGTTCACGAATCTGTCAAGTATTTATTAATTTAGGGTATTTTATTGATTTCTATAGAAAGATTTTGTGATATCGGAAAATTTACTTTCCTAAGCATTATGAATAATTGCATTCATTACTTTTGTCGAGAAGTGTATGACTACAAAGCAGCTTTGTTAACACTGAGAGAAACAACTGGATTTGAGATGTTTAATTCACATTTCGAGACTTTTTTGACATTTTCTAATTCGTTTGTAATAAAAGAAATCAAAATTCTTTGTTTGAATTGAAGTGCTATTGCTTTATTGATTTGAAATGCAGTGTGAGATTGCCATATATAAGGATTTTATTCAATGAAAGACACATGAATTTTCGTTAGAAACGGAATATTTTCATGAAATAATGATTTTCCTTATTACTTTTCGTTTCTACATTCAGCGTTTTTTTATGTTGTTTTATTGGATATGTTGAAGATAATTAATTCGCAATATTTCGCTGAGATAATTACATCAGGATTAACTATATTGGTGAAACATTTTAAATATTTAATTGAAATTAATTGAATTGACAATATGACGCAAGCACTGATTTAGAATATCTTTTTTCAATGAAAAGGTACATTTTTGAGGGAAACTTTTTTTATATCAAATAATGAGTAATCTTCTCATTGCGGAAAGACCTGTTTTTTCCGTCATGTGCCATTTCGAATAGTCGGTAGGTTCTTGTAATATCCATAATTTATTCAGTTCCATAGTTTCTAATTTCTATAAGTTCCATAATTTTTCAGGATTTCTTAAGGATATAGAAAGGGTATAGTATGAATATTATATTCACGGAACTAAGTTCATTTTATGATAACAAAAAATATGATTTTACTCGTTGAAGTTGTAAAAAACATATTTTAACGTGTCAAATATTGAGCTACCGAAAATCTTGGTTATATTGTATTTTTAGTATCATTTTAGATGAACCCGGTTTTGAATTTCGAAGTCCCTCAATTTTTTGCTTAGAAAAAGCCACGAAATGGAGAGCCTCAGCGTGGATTTAACTCAATCATCGAATGCCAATACAATGTCCTCCTTGGAAAGCAAGGCAGTTCAAATGAGAACATTTCCTATTTCAATTACGCGAATCCTGTGATGTAATACCATTGGTGTCGTTGCCCGGAAAGCTAATTTGGGGACTCCCCGAAACCTCAAAGATAAAACTGTCGTTTTAGGATTTTCAATAACCGAATATATTTTCGTATGTTAGTTCATGATTTGCAGATGCAAAATCTGATTGAAGTTGCATATTCTAGACCAAAAAATTCCTCAAAAATTATCAGTTTAGAAATACTTTTTGGAGAACTTAAAGCAAATTTTGACATAATGATGAGTACAGATAGTCTTGAAGCCGCAGTTTCCACAAAAAATCGTTCATGAAATAACATAAAATATAGAATGCCCATTAACAAAATATAACTTTGAGAAAGAACTAATTTTATTTCTTTATAAGACCAAAAGTATCTGTAAAATGAAGAAGAAAAGAGACGCATTGTTAAAGAAAATATATATGATTCATAGACACTGTTGGTTAATTGAACTACTGAAAAAATTTCGTAAACCGTATTTTAACACGACTATTTACATACTTTTTACGAAAAATCAAATCGGAAACTATACTTGTCGGTATTCTTCAACATAGTAGGAAGATATGATGTTCCCAATCAGTATAGATCTTAAATAACAACACAAGGCAATGATGGATACAAGAATTGTTTAAGCCAGGATCTAAATCGCACATTTCTATCGTTTAAAGATTTTTGGTGTCATATTTCTCCTAATTTAAACTCTTCGAATTCTGTTTTACAGTAAAATTTCATTACATCTATATAGGTAAGAAGAACGAAATGTTACTGAAATCTGTAGTGAATTATTGATATAAATATTTTTCGGAATTAACAATCTGTCAGGAATCCAATGAATTTTAGAAATTTATTTTTATTCGATGAATTTACGTTACGCTCGATGTACATTTCTCCCAGTGTTGCCACATATTCACCTTGGTATATAACGAAAAATAACAAAAGCTCTTGGAGCATATTCAATGACATAATGCATTTTTAGTTATAACCAATACAAGTTTTAAGTACCTACACACTGAGGGATACTTTTTATGAACGAACAAGAAACTACTAATTGAAATTTGGTGATATAAAAAATAGTAATTTGTATGTGTATTTAAAATAAGCAACCTTGTTTCAATGATAGAAATACCAATACATTTTAAACATATAATATTTTTTTATAAATGTATTATTTCATCTTGAATATCAGTATTTGAAACGCTGGTAAGAAAATGTTTTACGACAAATTACACACAGCATTTTTTCTGCGAATTCAATTAATTCCATAAATTTATTACTGATTGTGATCATTATATTCAAACGCAGGATATTATTATTCTGTAATCCTCCTCTTTATTGTTCATTCTTTGTCCATATCACCTTGGATTATATATTAATATCTGTATTGCTATACATGTATAATTTGTTAATTTCGTGAAAATTGTTATTAGTTGAGTCTCATATTATGAACAAGGGCGGATACAGACATTAAAACAGAAGGAGGTCACATATTTGTCGAGGTTTATTCAAGATGGTACATTTCATTTGAAAATAAAAAACTCAGTCCATGAGATACCCTCATGCATTCTCCTTGAAGCCTACGTAATCGGGACTAGAATTTTCTTCAAGCAAGATTATAGGTCTGATCAATTTTTTGATTTGTTAGATCAGAAATCGCGTTTATTAAAGTATTGAAGGGGACAAAAGTGGAAGGTATTTGTATTTCTACGTTGAAATAAAAAAGGCAAACTGCTGTAGGTACTGCGTGTCCCGAAAATTTGTGCATAGTATAAGAAATAAATTTTCTTTTGAATTCAGATCAAATTTATGATTGATGAAGCCGATACTTGGAGAAAATTAATATCCATAATGAAACAATATTTAGAATTTTCTCATAATTTAATAAAAATACGCATGACGCGATTCGAAGTACTACTTCTTTATCAAATGCTTAAATAACAATAGGTCTAATTTTAAAAACTCAATACTTATAGCTTCTCTCACAGAACATACCAGGTTGCTCTATCAGTTGTATGCTATGGTCCTCACTCTACGTTAGTCATAGAACAACCTGGTATATCCTGTGAGAGTAGCTCTAAGTTTTGAGTTTATAAAATTACACCTATTGTTATTTCAGCATTTGATACAGAAGAAGTACTTCGAAACGAGTCATGCGTGTTTTTATTAAATTATGAGAAAATTCCAAATATTGTTTCATTAATTCAGATCAACTTCTCCTTTTCGGTTCTTTAATATGTTGTATTAAACTATTAATTAAACTATTTATAACTTGTATTTATAAATAGTTTTGCTTATAACTAAATAGAAGATACTAACCAGACAGGTCAGTACATAAACATTGTCACTATAAGTCATGAGGCTTCAGTATCTGTAGATACGTAACATATCAATTGTTCAAGAATATTTGAAAACGTGATGACCGCTAAGGAAATATGTAAACACGACAAAATAGATCATTGTATTGAGAAATTTTTGCACATTATTTTTCATTCAAAAGTTTTTTTTAAGTTTTAATCATTTAAACCTAAATTCAAGCAAAGAGGTATTTCTAGGTTAATTGAAAGAACTCGAAACTTAGACCATAGAGTATGCCATCTGCCACATAAGCCGTGCTATGAAAAACAATTAATTGAAGCAGAAAAAGCTTTGGAGAAACCCTTGAAGAAGCAAATTTCAACAACGAACACAAGCAAAATGAATAAAATAGAAAAAAGTATTCAAACAAACACAATTTCATATTTATTTTCGAAATAATAAATACTCAATTATAATTGAGTATTTTATTATATATTTTGACTTTGATGAATTTAGTTTCATCAAATTTATTATTAGTTCTACAAATTTCATAGAAGAAACAATCATGACAGGTGTCATTTATTTCAATATTTTGAAGTAATCAGATTAATTATGAAGTTTTGAATGAAATGAAACTTATGACTTCGATGTGTTCGCTGTTGAATAGTTATAATTATCTAAGGTGCTTAAGCATTAAAACTGTCCCGGAAATACTCCTATAATGCAAAGCCCATGAGAAAAATGTCCTTATTTATGCTGTTTGTATTTCAATTTGAAATTCTTCATTTGGTTGATGACTTACCTGTTGCATTGATCCTTTCATGGAATATGCTAAAGGTAAATGGAATTCTAATACTCCAATCAAAATAAGTTTTATTTCAAAGTTAATCCAATCAAAACAGGAACACAATATATATATATATATATATATATATATATATATATATATATATATATATATATATATATATATATATATATATATATATATATATATATATATATATCGTCCTATTCTTTCAACTAAATAGTTCAATATTGGATATTGGATCGAAAATAATATACTCATTTTTATAAACTACCATAGCTTATAACGGGTGATTTTTTAAGAGTTAAGGTTTTCAGGTTGGCGGCACTGGTTGGTAATGGCATCCAAACGTCATCTGTCAAAGTGGAAAGTTTTCAGTATACTCTGCCATTTCATCATGGAAAGACTTACAAACGAGCAACGATTGCAAATTGTTGAAATTTACTATCAAAATTCGTGCTCTGTGAAAAATGTGTATCGTTTGTTGCGACCATATTATGGTCGCCATAATCGACCTGGTGAATCAACAATTCGTGCTGTTGAATTTCGCAACAAGTTTACTTTGTTGGACATTAAACCATTGTCTCGCATGCGTACAGTGCGTACTGAAGAGAATATTGCAGCCGTAGCGTACAGTGTTAATGAGGATCGTGAAATGTCAATTCGTCGCCGTTCTCAGCAATTCTGGATGTGTTACTCAACCACATGGAAAATGTTGTGTTAATTTGGGTTTGAAAGCCTATAAAATTCAACTTCTGCAAGAATTGAAGCCGAATGACCTACCACAACGTCTAATTTTTGGTGAATGGGCCTTAGAACAGCTTAATGAAAATCCGCTGTTTCATCGAAAAATTGTGTTCAGCGATGAGGCTCATTTCTGGCTTAACGGATATGTAAATAAACAAAACTGTTGCATCTGGAGTGATTAACAGCCACATGTCATACAAGAATTACCGATGCATCCCGAAAAAACGACAGTTTGGTGTGGTTTATGGGCTGATGGTATAATCGGTCAATATTTCTTCAAAGACGACCGTGGAAGAAGTGCTACCGTCAACGGCGAACGAAATCGAGCAATGATACGCAACTTATTTTTGCCCCAGTTGGCCGAGTTGAACTGGATTGACATGTGGTTTCATCAAGACGGTGCCACATGCCACACAGCACATGAAGCAATGGACATGTTGAAGGATGAATTTGATGAGCATCTTATCTCTCGAAATGACCCTGTGAATTTGCCGCCAAGATCATGCGATTTGACGCATTTGGATTATTTCTTGTGGGGTTATGTAAAGTCATTAGTGTATGTGGACAAGCCGAATACAACTGAAGCCTTAAAGGATGACATAACACGCGTAATTCGTGGGATACAGGCCGAAATGCTCGAAAAAGTGACGCAAAATTGGACCTTCCGAAAGGACCATTTGACCCGGAGCCGCAGACAACATTTACATGAAGTTATCTTTAAAATGCAAATGGCAAAGGCTGAGTTATCAACTTCAATAAAAATTTTGAATATATGATGCAAAATGAGGGTTTATTCGATTTAAAAAAAAAACTACGCTTAAAAAATCACCCATTATATATATATATATATATATATATATATATATATATATATATATATATATATATATATATATATATATATATATATATATATATATATATATATATATATATATATATACGATATCAACGACCTGAGTACACATTGGAACTATGTGAGCACCCTCACACATTTTGATGATTTAGAGAGCCGGATGAGATACGAACCTACGCCCTCTATGAACGAAAATTTCACAACTTAACATGTACGACCGAGAACTTTTAACTACCCAACTTGGAACTACCAAACTAGAAGTTGAAGCTACGTTTACTACATAAATAACAATTTTTAATGAGAACTCATCAAAATCGTCATCAATCGCATACTTGTTTTGTTTAATCAATTCAACAACTAACGAATTCACGGTGAAGAAAATTTAAATTATTCGATGATAGTAAGCAATTTCGTGTTTTAAAACTTGAAATGAAATTGATTAAAGTTTTTAATCGCTTCAAGCCAGACCTATCTGTCGGTAAATTGTCACAGATTATCATCTACCATAATTGGAAACGTCTTACAGATCGTAATTTCTGGAAATATTAATGTGGAAGTTGTCGCTTTGCGTGATAACACTGTAGAATTACTTTTCAAATTCCTTCTTCACCTATTTCCTCAAGTTTTCCATCGTAAAAATTGTAGGAAATAGTGAATATTCTGTCCTTTTCTCCGAGCTTGAATATTTTCAAATTAAAAACATGAAAAATCATTTTTAGGACAATCTATATTTTTCTGAAGTTATCAACACTTGTAAAAATACAGCTGTATTTTTGGTAACAAACGCTACAATTTTTGTTATAAATTTTATGTTAATTTATCCTTAGCATCTATCAAATATTGACAAATTTATTCGAGAAGCATAGAAAAGTAATCACTGAATATATGACCCACAAATAAATGTGACTGATTTCAGTATTTATCATTCGAAAAAAAAGGAACGTTAATGACAATCTCAGGTCAGCTAAAGGATAATATATTTTTATGCAGATAATAAAAGAATACATGACAAATAAGTTTTTCAGACAATTTATCCTTGGGCTAGTTATTAACAATGGTAGCATATTTTTTATTTAATTTTATTTTAATAAAAATACGTATTTGTCCCTCTCTCAAAAAATTCCCAAATTTAATTAAGAAACTCTGCATGTAATCCACTGATTACATGAAGAACAAATTAGATGGTGGGTTCAAGTTTTTCACGTTGAAAAAGAAACAAAATTGAAAATCTCATGTAGTCTTTGAAGGAAAACATTATCATGTAAATAATGGAAACGAGATAAATCTTTTTTCGGGCAGCATTTATTCAATCAAGTTGATAAAATACAACTGTATTTTTGTACCAATAACTATAATTTTCAATTGAAATCTGAATTTTGAAGATCGTCACTTGATCTATTCAAAATGTATTTTGAATGAGTCTAGAAAACAGTGTTCTGGTTGCCATACAAGATTTGGTGACCGCAAAGTCACCAAGATTATATGAGCAACAAATAAGGGTAGTATATATCATTGGGAAAAAAAGGAAGATACCTTAATATGCCGATTATAAATAAAAATTGTTGAATCTTTCTATGTTTCTCATAACGTATTTTATGCCTCCACTATAATTCTATATACCTACTTTTATGTTTAAATTGAAATTAATTCAAATAATTTGTGTAATTTTTTGGCTTTATTGAAATTATGTAAAAATTCTCGTAATAAGATTGATTCAAACTCACAGAGCTACTTCATATTATAAAATTATATCTACCTTTCAATTTATATTTTCACTTTATCATTAAATAATAATGAAATTTTTAATCTATTATAGGAGCATACTACATATTCAAATTTGAGTTCTGAAATTGTTAAATTATTGAGTAATAGAATAGTTATTGTATATTTTTAGATATTTGTGTATAGGTATAATCAAGATATCATGTATTCTGTTGGCTAATGATGTTTGTCAAGGCCAAATCATTTTGAATAAAAAAAAACTTAGTTGAAACTTAGTTTCCAAAAATTTTGTAATTGTCATTAGAGATGGAGTTACTGTCATTTTAAATGTTTAACACTAACGAGTATATCGGGGGATATTGATTATTCAAATTGAAAGAGAAACAACTCACGTGATTTATAAATGCTCCCCTATTCATATGCCTGAGATATATGGCGGAATATAATTCGAAAGTTGTTAAATAAAGGGATAATCAAAGATGTGGTCAGAATATAAATACTGTATTTGAATATTATAATAAGTCACTCTTTATTTAAAAATCAGGCCATTTATATTCAAGGAATCATACATTTTACATACCAAAGAGAACACTGTCATCTTCATATGTTCAAAGACACGTTTGTGAGGCTCTCTGTGATGATATTGTCACTTCACTCTGGAGAATGTAAAAGAAAGACTGACCCGGAACTGTCATGCGATATAACTACGAAATAATTTGTCTGATTCATTGTTACTACAAATTCAAGAAATGGCAATTGAATTCTCAACATTACATCACCCGATATCAAAATAATTTTAGAAAAAGAACAATGAGGTAATTATGCCAGTTACACAATAGAAGCAGCCATTGAAGCGTTTGGAAATTTAATAAGCGAATGTTGGATTATATTTATGAAAAACACAACAGCAGAAAGTTCTTTTAAGACGAACGATTTACAAGGAATGGTATTTGCAGATACATAAGCCGAGAACATAAGGGCTATTAGGATATATGGAATTATAAAAAAAAACAAGAAAAGTTTATATAAACAACTTGCGATAATGGCAGAATATGACCGTTTCATGATTTTATTTAATCCATTGAACAAGATGAAAAACAAGGATTCAATTCAATCGATACCTCGAGAGTAAGTCTCGAAAAACTACCAGAAAATATTCGAGTTTGAACGAACCGAAGTGAAATTAATTCATTTTTCAACTGTGAAGAAGCATTTAATTATTCATGGAAATCTTAATTGTAAGCTTTGACATCATTTTTAATGCTATTGGCTGCTTAAAGTTCAAATTAGAACTCGATTTACCATGAAGTCTTTGATTAGTCAGACTGGACAGTGATTTATCTTTTTTATCAATAATTTTAATGCATAAATAGACTGTCGGATGAATAGATAAACAAATAAACAAACACCTAGTTTACATATATATATATATATATATATATATATATATATATATATGATTTGTATGATTTTTATCGACTATTTATTTATCAAATTAAAAGTTGATATCAAATCGATTGGGCCGATACGTGATGAAAATCTAAAAACGAAATTTTAATAAAACTAAGTAGGTTTGTGATTTTCACTATAATGTAATCGAACATGACAATATTGTTTCGCTAACACAGAGGCTTCACCAGATGTAGGTGATAAACCTTTAGGTATAGAGGTACATGTTTACCATCTACATCTGATGAAGTCTCTGTGTTGGCGAAACAATATTGCCATATTTTACTAAATTATAGTGAACATTTTTCTCTTGATATTGATATTGTCCAAATAATATAACTGTTGACAGGAAGTTTCTGTTAACAATTTTCACTTGTATGCATTTTAACATTCATTCGAAAAATTCAAATTAACCAAAAGAATGTTATAGTAGAGCTAGATATGTGAACGTGTACGATGTGATGTCTCCATTATCCTTCAAGGGATAAATGTTAGAGAACTATTGAAATCGATACCACACCTGATGGAAATGCGAGACATATGTTTCGTTCTGCAAGGAACTCGTCAGTCGCACCACGTCCATCGAAGAGAGGAAGAACCGCGAGCGTACTACTAACGCAACCTATTGACATTTGAAAACATCATATGATGATATTTGTCAAATACTCATTGCAATTTAGTAGATACCTACGGGTATAGAAGATATGTATATGTGAAAGTTCGATGCTTGGTGTGTTTGTAATCTGAGATATGTTCTCTACTGATTCCTATAGATGAAATTGTGGAGTATTCATTACTCTACGGTATTCCATTTGGAGTCATAAGAAGATGCTTGGGGGTTGAAATCGTTGCCTCACTTGGATGGACGTGGTGCGACTGACGAGTTCCTTGCAGAACGAAACATATATGTCTCGCACTTCCATCAGGTGTGGCATCGATTTCAATATTTATCCCTTGAAGGATAATGGAGACATCACATCGTACACGTTCACATATTTAGCTCTGCTATAACATTCTTTTGGTTAATTTGAATTTTCCTAATGAATGTTCTAGTGTTCATTTTCAATCATAATACATATATAGATATATATGTATTATGATTGAAATATAATGAAAGCTCTCTGGAAATTGTGTTCATTTTCAGACGTTGACAATTTCACATGTTCATTAAATTCATGCCAAAAAATTGAAAAATCAATTTGAAAAATAGTTAAATTTTTTAACGAAGTTTTTAACTTGCAGTTCAGGATCAAGTTTTATTGTCAACTCCTGATGATGACAACTCATTTTACGAAACGTTCATGTGCAACAACGATTCACTATGAATGTAGTTTCGAAAGGTTTGATGTTAATGAGACAGAGTATGAAGACAGCTCGCGTAATTAAAAAGTTAATTAAAACTATCACTCTAGCAATAACAATAAGATCTTAAAATCATATAGTTTTCATTTCATCAGCAATGCAAAAATCATGATGATTGCGATTTCTAAAATGCTCGTTACAATGTAGATATTTTCATAATCCTGTGATTATACATAATACATTATCACGTTTTTGTCTAAGTTTCTATAAGAAAAAGCATAACTTAACATTGAAGGATGATTAAAAAGTCATGCAGAAACATCAAACTGAGCAAAATATTATTTGGACTTGAAATAAATTCTCAAAAGTGGTCACAATACCTTCATAACTAACTATTTGATTAATTCCGATCAAATTTTTAAATATTTTCATAATATCGAAAAGTATACAGTTTGTTTTGTCATGTAACTGTGTTGGTCTGAAATTGAACACAACTTCGATAAGTTTGTTAGTTCATTCAAATTTAATAACAGGTAGCACATATTTTCTTCATTGATGAGCCGATGGTTGAGAGTTTCAATACATTACAGTATTCTATAATGTACATCTTCATTAAGATGCTAGCATATTCAACATATATTTGAAATATCAAGACGTTATTATGCTTCACGAAAGCTAATTATTATTCCCATACAAATATTCGCATAGCGTAGAACATAATCGAAAGCAATTGGACTATTAAGCCAAATATCTATTCGAGAAACTCAAACAAGAGATCCATATGATAATAACATTTCAATTAGGTGTAACCAAGAAATGGCTGTAAATGTAAAAAGGCTGGTGTGTCTCGAAGGTCGAAGTGACCACCAGCAATTTTACTAACGCATAACTATCAATGACCTATTCAAACTAAAAACAAAATGAAGGTGTTAATTAAAACTTTAAAAAATGTTCTTCAACTGACTGATAACACTACCCTTATGGTATCTACCATCAAAGGTAGAGTTCAAGAGTTACTGAGACAATGATTCAACAGGTTCACAAGAAAAATGTCCATAGTCGACCTTCAATAATAATCAGTTTCCAAGAACCACCAATCATGATGTGCAAAATGATACAACTTGTAGTTCCGTATCTTTTAAACATCCACCATAATCATCGGAGGGAGGATGCTGACCAAAGCCATTTTTACAGACCCTAGAAATCAGATCTTCAGCAGTAATTATGTGCAGTATTCAACCAGAAGTACACTTCACTTTTCGAATAAATCTAAAAAACCTCTATAAAATGCTCCATCTCGAAATTTAGCTTATCGATTAGGATTGCAGCAGTTCAGAAACAGTTATCTAATAAATTTCATGTTTTTCGAGGTGATTGAAGTAAGAAAACTGAATAACTAAATAAATAAAATGAAAATAAATGTAACAAAGAGCTCAATCTAATCTCAAAAAACTGAAAAAGTAACTAATTACCGAATAAAAAAATTGAACGAAGTATTACAAAGAACTCAATCTAATTCAATTCATTTTAGTCATTATCCTTTGTTTTCATAACTCCTGATAATAACTGCTATGGACTTAAAGTAAATGTCACATTTATTATCAACTGTATTGCATGTAGACTCCATAAACCAAATGGGGGATTGTATTAGCGAGTTGGTTCTTGAAGTCTCTATGTGAAATAATTCTGTAGTACGAGAGTTTTGCCTAAGAATACGAAATTTCAAAGTGAACAAGAGAAGAGGACAATCAATACTGTTAAGCAGTAATTTTTACAAAAATTTGAGTGATAAAGTTTCTCTGCTCTGAAATTTCAAGAAACTTCTGTCAATGGTCTCAAGATAGTATTGATGGCTAGTATAAATACGATAAGTAGATTGAGGAAGAATTTTCAACAGAGATATACTGGCAAAAAAGACTAATTTTTGAGCACCCAGCTTTCTTAACGTCACTTTATAGACGAAGAGACAGTACTGAATATTTATACTAGATTTTGATTCCACTCCTGAATATAATATATGTGGATTGATGAAGATGAAACGAATGTTCAAAAGGTACGTCTTGCATTATATTTCAAATATATGTGAGGATTCACTCAATAACATTTCTTTATTATTTCTTAAAATTTATTCTGTGAAAAATTTTTTTATTGACATCATATAAAAATATTCTATTATAATGTTCTCTAGGAAGGTAATTCATTTTCGTAATATTGAATCATTAGAATAATTTATATTCTTATTGATGTGACAGTAATTAACTTCGCATAAATTCTTTAAAATATCAACAAAATAATCTTGGACCATGTTAGTGTGACCGATAATTGAGGAGACAAATAAACATGTTCGACTGACACATGCCACTGTGAGGAAGTGAGACAAAATCGACACAACTGACATCAAAACTATGTTAAGACAGGAAAAAATGCACTTGCACTAAACTTCTGAGACTTACCCTCGATGTGGGCTCTGCTTTATTGTCTTTATCAGAAGTCATAAAGTCGTTACGCCTGTATGCTAAATCTGGGTATTTCTTTCTGCGTGGCATTGCTGGCTCCGATATTTGCACTAAACACACATTAAAATGTAGCGTATAAGTTTTGAACCAGCTAATTTTCAACAGACTCCATACGTACTAAGCCGCACAAAAGTGGATTTTCGTTTAACATGCTAAATATTCCTGTTCGCCAAAGAGATTTTCATCGTCTTTTCATTGCCGTAAATCAATTTTTTGCACTCCTGCAAGTTTTCCATAAGTGCTAATAACACTACGATTTTTATTTGGGAGCTAATTTCCAAGTAAAAATAATATTGTTCCGTTTCAATACTGATATTCCACGACTACGAATTATTCAGGGGTTAGTTGTTATTGAAGTATAATTGTTATTGAACAATGAGTAATATAAATTGATAATTAAATGGAATATATCACAAACTTTGAAACTACATTTTAAAATGAAGAAACAAAATTTATAATACCGTTTTTATAGTTATATTAACTTTAGAGTCTTAGTATAGAAGTTCGTTCATGTAATGTTTACCGTGTTTTATACAGACATCTAATTTGTTTCATGCTACGCAGCGCAAGCACGTTGTTTTGCTAACTGAAAGCTTATCGGTTGATTGTGATAATCGCTTATATTTTTAGAAAATGAGGCAGTGAAAAATTTTACGTCAACGGTTATTTCAGTTCGCCAAGATAAACAGAAGAAAAACTGTATTCGCGGTATTCGTTATTTCGACGTTCAACAAAAACTGTCGACGATTTCAGTGTTACGTCTAGCTCTACGAAAACCAGCGAACAGGAAACACATTTATTTGAGTGAAATAATCGGTGCAGATTCAGTGTTGCCAAGTTCCGACATGTTTTGTTTGTGGTTGCAATAGTTTAACGCTAACTGAAAGAAAGACAAAGTATTCTTCGGGAAGTAATTGCGCTTCGACGCTGTTAAGTTTTGCTAGTTTTACTTCTTTTAGTGCTCTACTAGCGTCGTTGTGTCTAAAAACTTCAACTAATTCTATCTTACTGCTTAACGGGTTATCATTATAACAGATTGCGTTTCTGTATCAAATCTTCAAAATTCGTATTACTGTTAGTAGATAAATTAATGTGCAAGTTGCACCTATTTGACAGAAGATGAGTATTGTTCTGTGAATTTATTTTTCATTCTGTGCAGCAGCAGAATCTATGATCAAGATCTGTCTCCTTGCCCACGAACTGAAGTAATGAACCACATTGAAAAAATATAAAAGCTAAAACTATTCCATTCATCTATAACAGCAGTCTCTGCATGGAATATTTATTGCAATATAATCGGTTATACGAAGATTACATGAAAAATTTGGATTCTTGATTCATTGCAACTAGAGATTGACTACTCAAAGCCATCTATGTTAAATGCAGAGAACAACCTCATATTTTCTAATGAACCTAATCACATGATAGACAGAATATCGAAAGTTTCTCTTCTTTCGAATGATCCGAAAGTATAACTGGTAATATCTATATATAATATGGAGTTCTTATAGTAGCACCTTGCTAATTTCTTTGCAAAAAAACGAAATTTTCAATACCGGTTGGACCAGTTATAAAAGTTGTACGAAAAGTGTTTAGACATGCAAGTTATCCATTTTCATTCAAATAACACGTTGTGTTTCTACTTGAATTTTCTTTAATTGCACAATTGCACACAATGAAATTTAAAATATAACCAGACAGGAGTATAAGATGCAGACCTTACATATTATGGTAGACCGCACATAATAATCCAAGGACTGTCGGTAGAACGCACGCTATAATAGCAGCTATTTTTGGTTTGCCGTTTTTTCTTACCCTGTTGTTATGTTTGCTCGAGAGTGTCTTGAACTTTCCGACAAACCTGCTAATTTTAAAATTACGAACCATCACGGTGTGACAAGTAAAACAGTTTTTAATTTTACTCTATATACTTTTGGGAATATATTCCCCAACATGTAGATTTTTACATTATTCACAAGAACCGAACATTCAAATAGTGTGTCAGACGTCATCATTTTGACAATTCCAAATGGCAAATCAAAATAACATAAAGAATTGCATATATACAGATATTCATATCTATATAAATACGTATGGATGCATACATATAGTTATTTTGCTCAATTATCGACGCACTCTCTATATATTAAATATGTAACAGTAAACTAACACATTTTTTAAAATTAATCAAAAGAATATCATAGCAGAGCTGGCATTGTGAACATATATAACGTGATGTCTCCATTATCCTTCAAGGGATAATTTTCAATGAAAAGAGAAATCAATGCCACATTTGATGGACCCACAAAACATATTTTTCGTTCTACAAGCAACTCATCAGTTGTGTCATGTCCATAGTCAAAGTCGGCTTCAAATTCAATTCTCAAACACCCCCTCATGACTCAGAAGACAGAAATGAATAGTAATACATTATGCGTAAATAATTCACCGATTACTATATATACATTCTAACTATGGGAATCTTTAGAAAAACATGAACACATCGAACATTGAATGTTACACACGTTCTTACCTAATAAGGTATCTACTAAATATGGAACATTTCTTACGAAAATAACATCTGATTTGATGTATTAACGCCATCTAGGTTGAGCTAGTAGAACGGTTGGTTTATCCGACGCGAAAATCAGGAAACTAAATTATATCCACAACTAATTTAAATTATGATTATTTTAATGATTGCACAAATATATATATATATATATATATATATATATATATATATATATATATATATATATATATATATATATATATATATATATATATATATATATATATATATATTAAAAATTGATTTATTGCCTGTTTAAGATAATTTATTTTCAATGTTTTTAGCAATAACAGGCTTATTTGAATGTTAATAACTTCATTTTTGTTGACGTTCCGTTGTATATCACACCTTTGTCCAAACTAATGATGCCTTTTATTGCTAAAAACATAGAAAATAATATATATGGAACCGAATCGCTAATGAACAAAGAATTGCCAAGCTCCAAACATGGTCGTACGAATTACAAGCTAACATGGGCATACTATAACAAAAAGTGCATTTCGAAAGGCGTCAAATTGAGGCATTTTAACACGATTCTTCCAGAAGCAATCTACGCAGCTGAAACAATAGTTATTGACGATCATTTAAGAATTAGCAAAATAGAAAAACAACAACGGAAAATTCTCAGAAAGATTTACTGGTCAACCAATGGAAACGGCATTTGGAAGAAAAGACCTCAGAATGAACTTTATCAAAAGACAAATACGATAACGGAAGAAAACGACGAGGAAAGTCGTTCTTTGCACATGCCTACAGAATGAAACAGGTCAGAACACCGAAGAAACTACTCGATATCATTATAAAGAGTAAATGCGGAACAGAGTGGCTAAAAGAGGTCCAAAAAGATCTACAACAGATCAATATAAAAAATCTCGAAGATCGCACTTAGTGTCGCTATAAAATCGCACATGTGAAGTTTGAGCAAAAATCAAATTGCATACCTGAAATAAAATGGACAGATGAACGAAAGAAAGAGCATTTACAGAGGATGAAGCGTTTTTGGGAGGCCAAAAAAAAATGAACAAAAGTCCTAACTTAGGATTGCGAATTCAAATTCAATCGCTTCTCATGGGAAACAATCGTTATAATATATATATATATATATATATATATATATATATATATATATATATATATATATATATATATATATATATATATATATATATATATATATATATTTCTTGAAATTGATTTATTGCCTGTTTGAGGTATTTATTTTGAAAGTTTTTAGCATTAACAGGCTTTATTATTTATTCATTAGTTTTGACAAAGTTGTAATATAACAACGAAACGTCAACAGAAATAAACTTTTTCATATTAAAAAAGCCTGTTAATGCTAAAAACTTTCAAAATATATATATATATATATATTTAATTTCTGATTCTTGGGGGTAGGTCATATATTATATATACTAAAAGAAGAGAATTCTTCTTTAGGTTTTTACAATAAAATTCTCCTTTACGCGTTTCGGCGATGAGCCATTTTCAAATTGTAATTTGATTGTAAAAAGAATTCATCTAACAATGCACAATTTGATGTGATGAAATTAGAACAGAACATCAATCATTCATTGTTTTAATTTTACAAGTAGAAACTAGTACAATTAGCAGTAAAATTAAAACAATGAATGATTGATGTTCTGTTCTAATTTCATCACATCAAATTGTGCATTGTTAGATGAATTCTTTTTACAATTAAATTACAATTTGAAAATGGCTCATCGCCGAAACGCGTAAAGGAGAATTTTATTGTAAAAACCTAAAGAAGAATTCTCTTCTTTTAGTATAATATATGACCTACCCCCAAGAATCAGAAATTAAATTATTACGTAAGGTCAGGATAAAAACTTAACAATATATATATATTTATATATATATATATATATATATATATATATATATATATATATATATATATATATATATATATATTGAAACTCTTTATACAAAACAAATTCACATATTCTTTTATAATTTCATAATATTCCCTACTTTTCCCGTCAATATTTTGAGAAATATACTTTTAAAATATGCGTGTATACAGTATGCGCAAAAAATTATTCTGAAGAGAAGATAAAATTCAATTAGCTTCAGGAATATTAAATGAATAATTCCAATCGAATTTTTTTAATAATCACGTAAGACTTCTGCTTTAATCCTTTTACAGATAAGTTCGGTTGAAACAGCTGATTCATAGTTCATAACAATTGTGGTGGTTTTTTAACTCGCTCAAAATAGAACACTGAATTATCATTTCCTAAAGAGTAAGCATTATTGCGTCAAGTTTTATTTGAAAACGAATTCATGAAATTAAAATAACAGAATGTGAAAACAATTCAAACTTACAATCATTCAGTGCATTTTCCTCTCGTGGCTTCGAAGTATGACAAACATCGTTTATTATATCACCTGTAACGTGAAATGTACGTTAAGAAAATATTGAAAATATAACAGTAAAGATACAAACAAAAAAGTTTGCGAACAATAAACTATGAAAACTGCAGAACATTCAACACACATGTTAGGTGGAAAAGCAAATTTATCAGTTTTCAGTAAAAGAAGTTTCAATTTTCGCAAATAAATCTTTGAGAATCATTCACTGAAGTGAAATCACTGTTTCGACAGTCCCCGTAGAGAAAATAATTTTTTGTTTCAAATTTGGAAAAATAACTAAATTGTAAAAAAAATATTGAGGCAAGTTAAATAACAAAAATAAATAATGAATAGGTATAGGGGAAATTCTTAATGCAATAATTGCACTACTTATCAGTGTGCTTATAATCAAACTCTTATACACACACATTTTCTCTTTGCGTTGATGTATACTTTGAATATACAGAAAATTATTGAAATTTCTAGTATCTGGGCAATGATGGATTTGCAGTGATAACTATCCATCTTCTCTGTATAAGCTTTAATTTATTTCGTATTACTTTGGATTTATAGCGAAAAATTAATTATAATTGGAAGAAATGCTGTTAAGATTCTTAGATGAAACTAAACAGATAGGTGTTGTTTGAAAATACGAATTTTAAAACTGAACGAAAAATGAAGTCTACCTTTCAGTAATTTTCCTGGAAAACGGAAAAATGTTACATTTTAAACTAAATATTCAAGTTTTGGTCAAATAGACGTTTTTTTGTGGAGAGGAATTTTAAATTTCTCCATCGATGATGATTTCGCTATATTTATTATAGAAATTTGATGACTTTACGTTGAAAAAACGCATATTTCAATTAGAAAGATTTCCTAATTTTTGAGTTACGTTTTCGAAATTCGTGAGTAATTACAAAAACTATAAATTAGTTTGAGCAAATCGCTGCTTATCATAACAATTCATAATTTATTAGCATGTTGTACATTTTAAGTTGTAAAACAATGTTTTTTTTCATTTATTAAAACTAATATGCTAAGTCTGACTCATACTGACTCCAAAAAATGAGTTTATTAGTTCACAGTTCCATAAAAATATGTTAATTTATCGTTTTCCCATTTTTGGTGATAGAAAAAGAACTTCGATTTGGGTTAATTCAGTCAGATGATTTGGCTTGAAAACTTTTCGCTTAAAACACACGTTCCGAAGCAAAATATATAAAGGAGAAGTCTTATTGTAGCGCCAAAAATACGAAAACACTGAATATATTTTTATATTTATTTTAAGGCTTTAAGCAGCCCATTGAAACAAAGAGTTTCTTTTGACTCGATAATACTGTAATAGACTTGTACCTTATTGAAGTTTCATTTAAAATGAACTAAGAACAACAGTTAACATAATGATAATACATCATAATACTGCATTCATTCCCATCAGATATACATCCAATTACAGGAAAAAATAAGAAATTGTACAAAAATAATAAATAAGAAACAATTAAAGAAAAAGATAATATATGCGAATATATACAACAAAAATAAAATTAAAATAGTGATAAACAATAACCTAAATGGAATACTCTAAAAATAAAATATTATTTATTACAGTCACACGTTGTCAACAGAAGGAAATGGAATATAGTTGATGAAGTCAACGAAATCAAAATTAAAATCAATTATAATAATAATATAAAGTAACCAAATTAACATGTCACCTATTAATTTTATTATATGAACATTTTTCATTTAGCTTTGTTCCTTCAGTCAAAACACGATGTACTCAATTTCCGGAGGAGATTTGGTTCATCAATATTACAGTTATCATAGAAAATATTATCTAAAACTTACTAGATGCAGGTACAGCACTGGACTGTGGGGCCTTTCTCACTACTTCCTGCCTTGGTCCCGTGTACTCATGCCAGCGGTAAGTACTCCTGTACTCGGAGTGTAACTGAAAAGATAAGGCCATTATCGACAATTGGTGGGCACTCAACGTGAAATGGCTCTGCAGATAATTACATGAAACCAATAATTCAGTGAAATCAACATAAACCAGTTTACATATAGCAAGCTCGGTTCCTTAGTAAAGCTACAAAGGAAGAGCAAGTCATTTGAACTTCCTTGTTCTTTCAATTTCTTGAAGTAGAGGTAAGGGAGAGGAAGAGGAATGTTTGGAATGTTTATATATCATCATCTGACCATTGGCTCACTTTAAAAGTAGAATACCTGTTTCGTTAAAGTTCGGGATAAATGATCAATTATTTACCTAATCGATATTTTATTATTCAATTTTTTATCTTTTTCTTCATTACTTATCTCGAACAGGAAATTGATGGAAGCAGCTTAACTATTTCAATTAATTAGGATTTCTCTCCTGTAGGTTCATTCCATATTATAACCATCACAACATAAACATAACTATGCAAAAATATTGATTGATATGAGTTGTTATGAAAATGACGTTATGAACAATAGTACAGATATCAAAAGAATATTAAAATTGAAAGCATTTGATTGAAAGAGGTAGACGAATTGATCATAAAACATTGCCCAAATGAAAATTTACGAAATGAAATAATAATAACAATATTTATTAAGCAACAGCTACTACAAAATCTTATATAGATTTCGGTTCAAAATATTATGTCGAATTGCTGTTCGAATTGATTGGTACAAAGAATAAAAAACAATGTTTTCGTAAAATCTTACCTTTTAATGAAATAAAGACATACAAAATAGCGTAAATTCTTCATATTAATATGAAGTATGTCCTCCTTTCGCAGAAATAACTTCTTGAACTCGTCTAGGCATCGATTCCATTAGCGTAGCGCAGATTTTCTTCAATTCGTCATCATGAAACCACACCTGGTGTGGTTTCTTCATCATTTTCTGGGTAAGCAGTTCTTTCTGCCTTACGGCCAACCTCCAGCAGTCGTTTTCGCACAGTTGAGGTGCTCACCTCCACACCAGAAAGCATTAACTCCCTTCGAAGATCAGTGCTTGTCTTTCTCGGATTAATTTTGCTATTTCTTTTCTTAGCAATTTTGAACAATTTGTCTGTTCTTGGAGTAGTTTTGCGTTTGCGGCCACAGTTTCCTTTTCTTTTTGGAGACGATGAGCCACTTCCTTAAAATTTTTCTAAAATTCTCTAAACGCTGGTCTTTCCCACACCAACAGCTTCAGCTATATTCTTACAGTCATTTATGTGTGTTCATTATGCGCCATAATTTTGGAACGCTTCCTCGGAGTGATATCCATGTTTGGACAAGACAATACAGCACGTATCAAATTTGAAAGCACCAACTGTCGCACCGGTAGGCTCACAACTGAATTGCTGGCAAGGTAAAACCGGTCAGAATGTAAATAATGGTCAAGGTCGAACCCTCACGTCACCTCAGATAGTATACAAGCAGGTGTGAGGGTGTTTGGACCACCCTGGTACTCACATACTTACTACAGTAACTCAAACGAAGAAAAAAATGTTTGTCCCAATTAATTCGAACAGCATGGTATCTTATTTATTATATGTAACAATTTTCATGATTTTTGAGTATGTGCTGTAGCCCTTATTCATTGTGACAAGTACAATGAGATCATTTGATGAAAACTGATAAACAAGAATGACAATATTCTTTATAGCTAACTAATCCTATGATGAGATCCTTTTGCTACAGATGGCGTTCGATTCGCGATCATTTCCATCAGTGTTTTATCTACAGTATCATATGTCTGGGAAAAATTTCATGGTTTTCATCTTTGATAATACTGCGCAACAAAAAAAAAGTTGTACCTTTCCTTTACTTCATGGGTCAATTCTTACTGATGTTGGGTTAAGAAAAACGAATATGACAAAGAAAAAAATTTATTAGCACTACATTTTTTGATATGTAAATGATGAAATTATTCTGTAAATACGCATTACATATGCTAACAACATTTAAAGTGTGATTGCACGATCATTAATGATATTGAAATTCAAAATTCTTCAAAACACCAGGTATGATCTACGAAGAATCAACTGATTCCTTTGTATGTTACCTCTGGAGTACTTTTAAACCAGCAGTAATCTGTAAGCATTGCTTCATTGCAGCGTCCCATCCAAGAAATATCTTGATGTAACCGTTCTCTATGCTCATCACTGACATCTCCGCAGTCAGAAGGGAAAAAATCAAGATACGAGCGAAGAAAATAGGTTTTTAGGGACATATTGCAGCCGAATTGGTGGTATTTTTGTAGAAGTTCGGTAACCAATTGAGGGTAGTTATCATCTCTCTTTTTCCCTAAAAACTCCATGTATAACTCCCTTGAGAGCTTTCCAAGCTTTCTTTTCTTTCCCTTCCAAAACTGAATCGAATGCAAAGTCCTTTACAAGTTGACGTATTTGTGGCCCAGAAAGATGTCTTCTTTAACTTTTGCATCACTTAATTTAGGAAATTTTTCTGTCAAGTATTTAAAAGTCTGGCCTTCTCGGTTCATAGCTTCGACAAAATTTTTCATCAACCTCAGCTTGATACGTAAAGGTGGAAGAAGAACATTTTTTAGATCTACGAGTGGCTCGGCAATTACGTGTTTCTCACTGGGGTTAAAATTTATTGCAGGCTAATCTGCTTGGATATAATGTGATTTTCAGTTCCTACTATCTCACATAAATAAAAAGCAACAGTATTTCGTATACCCTAATTGCTTCCCTAAGAGCATAGCAATCACTTTTAAATCACCGCAGATTTTCCACTTATATATATAGTAGTTAATTGAATCTAGAAGGTCCGCCATGTTTCTACACTAGAGCTAATCGGTAGTTTTATTGGTCGTTTTTGTATTCAGTGAACGAGAAGACATTGGATAGGACTAATTTTGAGTATGAAACAATTCCATTGTTGCGCAGTGTAATTGATACACGATCTAAGTGCTCCGAGAGTATGAATATCCGAATTTACTTTACCAAAAATATCTGTAAATACGTTTTAAAAACATTTGCTTCTGTTTTTGACTACGTAAAAGTTTCGAAAATTGACGTCATTCATAACCTATAAAAAAACTCCACATAAAGCTAGTTCAAACCTGCGCAGACGCACAAGATGTTCCTACCAACATGAAGACTAGAGTGGACCTTACTCAAATGAAGTGTCAAAAAAAAAACAATTTTGTAAAATTGTAAAAAACACAATGTAAAGTGCAATAATTGCAGTGTTTAAAATTGTATCTAGGTGTTATACTTCACACACTTTGTTCACCACTAAAGTCTGTTGTGTTTTGTTGTTGAGAGAGAAAACCAACCATTAAATTCATTTACGAATAAAGTATTTATTGTTATTATTTTAAATACTAAATTATTACAAGTTTCTTCAGTTAATTGTCGTCAGTTACGCCATCGTTTCGATATAGTTGTTAAGTTTTTCCATCCGTTTGAAATGTGACATTTCTACACATTCTTTTCTTCTAATTAAATGGTACCATCCATATCATCTTAACTACCAAATAACCGAAGAGGTGCTTATTCACTTCATACATGAACAAGCACAAGGAATTCTACCGACCTAAACTTAACCAGAAGATTGTTCACAATTGTGCGGTTCTAAGAAAGACCAAAGAAATTAAAGCCACATCTACGTGCGTGAAATATTCATCTATTCGAAGTAGTCACCCAAGATTTGACCGTATCGAAAAAAGTATAAGATCGAAGAATTCGAAGTCATGATCGACTGGAAATCAATATATAACGAGCTGACGACAGCTTTTTATTCCTTGATGAAAAATAACTCTTCAATATTGTTATTCTGTCTCACTTATATTTGAATTCTTCCAGTGTATATTTTAAGCGAGAATGAAGGAGATAGATTGATTATATTGTTAGTTTAAATATAAAAACGTAAGCTTTTATATGATCATATTATAAAGAAAATATTGACGTCGTATCTTCAAGTTGAACCGTCAAAAATATAAAATCTCTATCATGTACTTTGAAATGAACTTCAAAACAATGTGAATTTTTTTCACTTACTGTTATTCATATAAAAATGAAAAAAGATATGTAATGGATTATTTGTTTAATTATATAGAATAAAAAACACTTAAATTATATTAATTGCTTCTTCAATCAGCTTTGTTTTATTCCCATTAATCATTAACCAATAATTTATAATTCATTTTAGGACTTACTGTCTCATTGGAATAATATTTTATGTTACTTTCTGAATATTTTATATTTACGTCGTGAAACTCAACGTTATCTATTCATTCATAGGTGAAATTTATTTTGAAAATATATGGCTGAATTATATGGTTAAAATTTGATTGAATCGAATTATATCGAAGTTGAAAATTTTACATAAACTTTTTTAGTTATATTGAAAATTTCATAATTACCAAAAATGTGCATAGATAATTTATCATTTCGAAATTACCTTTTTATAATTATCTTCTCATATTTTGGATTACTTAGCAAAACTTTTTAAATACTAGCTACAACTAAAACTCAATAACGATTGGCCACAAATTTATAATTTCAGATAACGAATTAGACGTCAGATGCAATTAAACTAAATGTGGTAAGGCGGTCAATTTAGAAGATGAAATGCGCAATCCTCCAGTAGTTTCAAATATGGGAGACTGTAGACTTCTCCGAAAAGATCAACGACTTCGGAACCTCTTTTTAATTTCAAATTGTGCACCTGCACTCTATAGGCACCCATCCCACCTCACTCACTAAATACAACCACTATTAAATATGGCAAGGGTAAATTAACCCGGTTGTTCATCCTTCAAAAAACCAGAATCGTGAAACAAAAGAACGTCCTTCACCGATACGTTGCCTTCATCTTCATCATCCATCCATCGTTGAATGAAAGATTTGGTTCAGTAAATCTATGTCCAATAATCTTCTGGTTAGATGATACATTGAAGCCCATTTCGAAACAATGTTAAAAACTTTATTTTCGTTGACGTTTCGTTGTGTACCACAAGTAAATTATAGCAGAGCTGACTGCTATATGATCCTTCAGGAGATAAATGTTAGAATATTGAAATAGGTACCTACAATCATTTCATGATCATTTGTTACTTATAGTGAAAAAAAGCTACATGGCTCTTAAGACGTTGTATAGGAATGTAAATATCCTAAATTTCAAAGTACGTTAAAAACTCGTAGAAATGTTGGTTTTGCCAATATTGCATTATGGTTTGATTCTTATTTATCCTTGTTTGGATCAATGCTCCAAGAATAGAATTCAACGCATTCAAAATTCATGTTGTAAGTTTGTTTTCAGAATACGTAAATACGAAAGAGTATCTGCTAGAATCGTTCAGTTGGGTGGTTTAAAATTGACCAACTATTCCGCTTTCATATGAGTTCATTCGTACATCGCATTCTATTGTGCGTAATGCCCATTTAACTACACCGTAGACTAAATTTTAGACGACATGCACATGCGGTTAACATTAGACATGTTGATACCCTTCATTTACCTCGGTTTCGCCTAAATATTTCTAAAAGATCTTTCACATATAATGCGACCTCAATTTATAATATATTAGATAGTGACATAAAAAATCTTTCGCTGTCCGGATTTAGAAAAAAGATCAAATACCAGCTCTTATCTGCTCAGTAAAACTGTTTTTCATTATATAAGGTTTAATTTGACAATGGTTGTCATATTCATTTTGTTGAATTATTGTTGAATGATGTTTACTTTATATATATATATATATATATATATATATATATATATTTTTTTTTTTTTCATAATCTATTATTAATGTTATTTTTATTATGATTATTATCATTTTTTTCCCTTCATTTTTTGTTTTAAGAGGTTGAGTAAGAATAGCTATGCTAAGTCCTTATTATTATAATTATTTATTGGAAACTGAAGGCAGTTACCGTTTCGTGATACAGGGAACTCTTCAGTTCAAATTAGTTCGAACTTGGCGTGCCTTTTTCGGTCTTGGCTCTTCTGGACACTTCCATTGGGATGATTGAAACCATATATCTACGTTTCGTCACGAGTTATAGCCTTTTTTAATAAATCTGCATCGTCGTTGATGTTATTTAACAACTTCTGAGCGATACTAATGTGACGTTGCTTTTGCTCGAAATTTAGAAATTTCGCAATAAACTTCACTGCTACACGTTTCATGCCCAAATCATCCGAGAAAATTGCTTGTTGTGTGCAGATTGATATATCAACATCCTCTGCAACTTCTCTAATAGTGATTCGACGATTTTCCAAGAACATTCTCTTCACTGTTTCGATGTTTTCTTCGCATGTTGACGTGCTTGCAACTCCAGGACGCTCATTGTCATCAACATCTTCTCGGCCTCCTGTAAAGCTTTTGTACCACTTATAAACACTTTTTAGAGAGAGAATTGGAGCACTTTATTCCATTTTTAACGCAAAGTCTAATACAGATTCTTTTTTCCATTTCTTGCAAAAGTAAAAAATCCAAAAAGCTTACAGGTACAAACCTTTTCAGTTGTCAAAAACAAACTACTAATACAAAATGACTGATAATTTTAACACAAGAGAAACGTATATGTACCAACATAACGAAAACGATTAACATAACGTTCAACAAAAAAAAAATCGAAAATCGAATGTACATAGCCCGCTAAAATTCAAAATTCACCTTTTCTATAATTTACCATTATATAATAATGTCATGAAAATTTTTTGTTGAAATTCCTTCGATTTAAATACACATATCTGCACGGATATATACTAAATTCGATTAAAGTATAAAGAATTTTTATATGGAAATATAATTAATGTAATTAATGTTCAAATGAGAGTATGGCATAGTTGGGAATTATTTGATGGAAAATTCAAATGAGGACTCGTATGTTGTTTGATACATATTATATGAGCCGCTAAATTTGCTTTTCTTGCAACTTTTCCTCACTCTGTTGCAACGAGGTGAACGTTCCATCACAATCAGAGCATAATGCAAATAACGGATGTGAGAAGTGAAAAATAATGAGAGTCTTAGAAGAAATCAACGGATGCAGTCAACGAATGATGGATATGATATAACGCATTGCATGTATGAAAACTGAAGTAATTCATTACGACAAATAACAAACTTTTGTTCAATTTTGACTTAAATACGTAGCTGAAGAAATAAAATTACTCTACATATGTCAACTAAGGCCTAAACATTCCAGGTTCTCATCCATCTTCAACATAATGCTGAAGATTGATGTGAATACGAAATAAGACTAGATTGGTTCAATACAAGTATATGATAGTCATAGTCAGAGTTATTTCAGTTATATTTCTCGACAATTAATTATTTAAAAGGTTAATTCGTGAATTTTTAATGAGAATGACAGAGAACTTCGAGGTCCACACTTCGAGGTATTATTTGAAACCAAGTACAGTAAAAGCTCTTTATTCGCGGAGTATACGTTCCAAAAATATGCCGGGAATACAGAAACCGTGAATGTGGATTTTATATATTATTTGAGTTATTCTCAGAGACATGACATTGCTCTTGGGGTACCGCAAGGCTCTGTACTCGGACCTCTTCTATTCATATTGTTTTTAAACGATATGCCTGCGAAGTTGTCCCGGTTTTTTGTGACACTATATGCCGATGATTCGTCGGTGGTCGTTTCTGGCAGGACTCCTGAAGAACTTCTGGAGGCATGTGAATGTATTGTGAGGGAGTTTGTAAGTTGGTGTCGAATGAACAATTTGATGGTTAACGTTGACAAAACTGTATGTGTTCATTTTTGCCTGAAGGGCAATGGAATTAGTACCTTGGATGTTAAATATGGGAACAACACTATATTATCATCCCAATCAACAAAGTTTCTTGGAATATATGTAGACAGAAATTTGAGATGGATATCACACATTGAGGTCTTATGTAAAAAATTGAGTATCTCATTTTTTGCAATTTCCAGAATTAAGAACATCGTACCTAAAAACTGTGTTTCGTATGTGTATTACAGTCTTGTATATAGTCATCTAAATTATAATATTCTGCTGTGGGGCTGCTCTACAGAAATAAATAGGGTGTTTATAACACAGAAGCGAATACTTCGATTAATATTCAATATTCATCAACGAACACCTTATTTATATATTTATAGATGTTTGTTATATGTTGAAGAAAATGAAGATAGATGTTGATGAAATTGAAGAAATGAAAATGAAAATGAATGATAGAAAATGAAGAAATGAAGAACATTTGTGTTTGTTCTTCACTATGTGAATTTGTCACAAACGTTTAATATTTCTGAGGTAATTCTTTCTTTTCTTTTCAAATAAAGTTGTATATTATTGTAAATATGAATTTAACCAATATTTTTGTTTGAACCAATATTTTTGCTCGAGGGCTGAATAGAAAATCAGACTCAAAACTGAATTCAGTCCTTTTGAGAGCATTCTTTCTAGTTGTAATTATTGTATCAATTGAAATGAATGTAATTCTACAATGTAAAGAATGTTTCTCAATAAATTTATTTTATTATTTTCATTATTTATTTATTTTATATGAGATACGTTCCTGGGTGCAAAATGAAAAAAAATTATGTAAAAATGAAATGTGTGGCACTAGGAGAAGCTAATGCATTGCATTTTTCATCAACTTATGCAATTATGATTGTTTATTTATCTTTCATTTATGCAGTATTTTTTTTCTTTGACATTAATTCAAGTTTTTTCTTTGATATTAATTCAAGTTACACTTTTTGAGCGTGGTGACCGAATTTTTTTCTTTCATTGAATAAATGAGAAGTTAATATCGTTTAAAATATTTTTATTACATTACATTTCATGTAGGTTATTCAGGAATTTTTATCATTGAAACTATAGGTTTATGGTAACTGAAATAAGAAACATCAGTTTGTGACTTGATATCGTCTGAATATCTGGAAAATAACGCGTCAATCGTGGTCCCATATTTTGTTGTGGATACTTGTGGACCATTCTTCGTTTTCAAATTCAGAATTGAGTCGAATTTTTTAATCTGCGAATAGTGAAAACGCGAATAAAGGAAGTGCTAATAAGGAGCTTTTACTATAACTGAAAAATTAAAACGAATAAATGGAATATTTAAATAGTATAAAACAAAGTCGCTTTCTCTGTAAATCTGTAATATCTTCGAAAATATTCATTTAAATCAGATGTTGTAAAGGGCCATATAGATCTATATTAAATCAACAATGTATTCAAAATATTTAATTGGATAAGGATTAATGCTGTAATGGTTAAAATCGCTTCGAAAATTAGCCATTATTTGTCGTAAAAAGTAAATGACAAACAAAAGTTATTGTGGGATATCCATAAGAGATAGACATATACCATAGCGGAGTTTTCTGTGGGCCTTTTCAATGTGTACAATACTTAGTACATTATTTTGATAAATCTGGTAGGGTTCAGCCTGCGTTTGCAATGTAAGCGGAAAAAATGTAATTACTTACGGCATCACATTAGAAACCTCAAAAATAACAGTATTTCCCCACTATTTATTGGATGTTATTATACGTATAAACCTTCCTCTTCGAGCACTCTATCTACTAAAGAAAACCGTATCAAAATTCGTTGCGTAGTTTTAAAGATTCAAGCATGCATAGGAATATAGGGACAGAGAAAGCGACTTTGTTTTATACTATGTAGTGAGATGATATTTCACCCTGTAGTTATTACTAGATTAAAAATCATCTTGAAAAAGAAAATACTAAGAAAAAACTATTGTAATTTCTCAGAATTTATCAGTTGAATTATAACTGATTCAATTCATTTGATGCAAGTTCAATGAAACATTGCAATTTGCTATAGGTCTTTTGTCATTACAAACAACTGTGTAACCCGATCCGACCCTTTCAAGGACAATCAGTTTTCAATTACGAAAATGGAAATACGTTGAAGTGTCATATTTCATACTCCATAGGAGCTTGGGATTTGATATCCATTTGGAAAATTTGAATATTACAGCGATATTACACAACAAAATATGCATGAATGACGTGAATAAACGTATATAATTTATTAATTTTTTTTAAAGAAAATTGTGAAAAATTCGAATAAAACATTAGCGTTTGTTTTCTTTCAATTCAAAAGAAACATATGTGTGAAAATCTAATGGAAATGAACACTTCGTCAGCTTAATTTGTCTCAGAAATTTCGATAATTTTGTCGATAGAAAACAGGGTTTATTGAAATTAAAATTTATGAGTGTTGTGGATACGATGCGAAATTAATTCTGTGAAGCTGTAACGATTTGTTTAACCTTAAATGACAGATAATACAAAATATTTGTGGAGAAAATAGTGGAATGTTGATATTTAAATAGCTGAAATTCCACAATTTCCAAAGAAAAACAATTCTGCACAAGCTGCAAGTTTTCTGATAATGAAAACTTAAAATGAATAGAACGAATTAGGAACAAATAATTCTTACACAAGCACAAAAATAATTAAACGAAAACACCACTCACTATAGTAGAAATGATACAATTTGAATCAGACAAATTGTTATGAGTTAAAATAGACACAAAATATACATAAAGAAAACATAAACAACACAACTTGAAAAGCCTAGGGACTTACAAAAGATTATTTGATTCAGTTGGATAAGAAAAATGAACAAATCCGTCAAATGCATTTAGGATGCATAGAATATGAGCACACACTTCATTGATCTCAATGAATAAAGCAATTCAACTCAAGTGAACTCAATCATAGAATATTTCTGACGAATATATGGCAACATTATCCCTAGAAAATACAGAACTACTGTCCAGGTGACTTAATAAGACGGAGTACAAACGAGTGAATTCTAATAAAAATAATAAAATCCAGTAATACCACTAGTTTACTGGATTATCCTTCATCTATAGCACTATACTTTTCCTCACATATGCTATACCACGACCACCTTTACTACAGGCCATGAAGAGCGTAGTCCCTCGGTGTTGCCAAATTGTGCTTAGTTGTATACTATCCTAGTCGTATGTTATAAGCTTTCAAGCATTATTTCAACTATTTTTGTATATTGTGAACAAACAATGAATATTATTAGTATGTATAATATATAGAATATTATATTGGGTATTGTGAGCACATATTTCTGTAACAGAAAACTGTAAAACATTTATTATTGCAAGAAAACAACGATGTTTTCGATAAAGCCCCATTGCGTAAAAAATACCTCTATTAGTCAGTGGGATTTATTTGCATGAAAAGTTGCCTAACCAAATTTATTAAATTATTTGAGAGAATAGGAACCTTGAAAGAAACGCTGTAGTAATTACTCAAATTGAATTATGTACCTTAGTATAAATAAATATTATATTTCTGATTAGAGCAACCAACAAACTACGTCATGAAAGTATTGAGCTTTCTTCGTTTATTTTTTGATTCAGTTTTCTCGTGTCCGGCTTCATTATTTTTTTTGTCTAATCATTCAATAAGATATTCGAAAAAATGGAACACAGCATGTTCAGAATATTTTTATTGTCTTCATCACATAAACAGCAACAACAAAAATCTTTAAAGACTCATCCAATGACACTCTGCTTTCTGGTGTATATTATACAAAAAGGCACGTTCAAGAGAAATACCTTTAATAATTTTTTCAAATATGGAACACATGTGAAATAAGAAATTTTTAATTAAATCTGTAGGTATATTCAGTCCTCCCCGTTGCAAATAACTAAAATATTATCAATAATAAATAAAATCATAGCTTCCAAAAATTCTGTTTTGAGGAAAGTTTGGATTTTGAAAGAATGTGTTATTGTTAGTTAGATTTGTGAATAGCGATCTGTTTATTCGATGGTTATCGGTAATAAATAGGTTAGAAAATATACTTATTACTATAAATAAACTCACCTATTTGAAACTTACTGAATCATCTACGGAATACCTATCCTCTACATTATATTTCACAAACAAATTATTTGTAAGTAATCCGTACTCAAAACACAACACAAATTCGATTCGATTAAATCGGTACTCACAAAACATTTCGTTTTTATAATTTGATGTTATGTTATCCACAAACTATCAACACTAGCACGTAAATAACACTATAGAAAATTGATGAATAGACGATTAGAACTGAAATCGTAAAATATTCAACTTCAAACTACGAAAGTCTTGAACAACACAAAATTGATTTCGTTTCACTGAAATTTGTAAACAAACTAAACACTTCGTTTTTTAGTGTTTGATGTTGAGATTTCAACAAATTATTAACATCAACACATGTAATACACTGTACACTATTGACAAATATAGAATTTATACCAAAAGTTCAAATTATTTAACTTCAAACTGCGAAAGTTTTGGGAAGCGTCCTGTTTGCTTTAGTATACCACTACAAGAAATGGCGGGAATATTAGGCAATTTTATGACATATGTCAGATATTCATTTCATGGCCTGTAGTAAAGGTGGTCGTGGCTATACTATGCCACACTAAATCATATCCCACACTTTAGCATTTCTGGTACTGATCAAGAATTTTTTGTATACTGAATTCTAGTTATTCATTTTGTTTATCATTTTAATATTTCATATCTTGAAACTGCAATTTTAAAATGAGTTTGCAAACGAAACTTCAAAATATGAGTGAAAGTCATTGCTGTAAAACATGAATAATTTTTTATATAATATTCAATAATCGAAACAACGGTATCAGTGTTAAAGCTTCTGAAATGATTCACAATTTAAATAATCAATGATTTGTGGAAAACATTTTAAAAAATAATTACTATAATAAATAACTACTTCTCTACGATGAAATTTGAAACAGATTGATTCAGAAATGAATGTTTATCTATAAATCATGGATTAAAATAGAATTCAATGAATTCCTAGAACATATCTAGGTAGGTCAATGATTCAGAAAACGTAGAACTTGAGATGGATAAGTATTTGAAATTTGAAATTAATTGAGAAATCTTTATATTAGACCATGGAATTTATTCAATAATAAATCAAAAAAAAGAGAATGACTAATATATTTATAGTCAGTTCCATAAATTTATTCATTTCATTACTTTTTTCGCCTTTTGTTTTCACTCGAAACTTGTAAATTTGAATATATCACAACAATTTCTGTTTATTAACCGAGAATTGAATTATCAGAAAGAATAAATCATCAGAAAGAATACAAGGCAATAACTTGCGATTATTCCCCATTAGGAGAGCAATTGGACTTGAACTAGCAATTTTTAGGGCTTTTGCTTTAGCTTTTCTGCTTCCCAAAAACACTTCATCCTCTCGGAATGCTCTTTCTATTCTCCGTTCATCTGTCCATTTAATTCCGGGTTGGCGATATGATTTGTGTTCAAACTTCATGTGCAATTTTATAGCGACACTAAGTCTTCTTCGAAATTTTTTATATTGATCTGTTTTTTATATTGATCTCCTTAAGCCCCTCTGTGCCGCATTTATTCTTTGCTGTTATATAAAATAGCTTCTTCGATATTCTGGACTCTTTCATCCTGTAGAAATGTATATAAAACTTTGCTTGTCGTTTTCTGATTTTTCCCGTTATTATATTCGTCTTTTGATAAAGTTCTTTCTGAAGTATTTTCATTCAAATGCCGTTTCTATTGATTGACCCGTAAATCTTTCTGAGAATTTTTCGTTCTTGTTTTCCTATTTCCCTAATTCTTGAATGACCGTCAATAACCATTGTTTCAGATGTGTATATTGCTTTTGGAAGAATCGTTGTGTCTTTATGTCTACCTTTTTAGAGGACTGAGAAATGTATATACATTGAAGCAGCTTATATCTGTATACTATGCACGTATATGCTCTAGGCCTTTTTATGGCATCGTTTTTTGGGGTGCATCATCAAGAAGCACTAACGTGTTTTTGTGTCAAAAGAGAATGATTAGGTGCCTGTTTGGACTTCCCAAAAAGACCTCTTGCACGACGGCTTTTAGGTCCCTGAATATACTTACGCTCACTTCCATGTATATACTGGAGGTAGCTACACTAATCCACAAAAGTCAATAACATTTTATTAGACATAATGACCAACACCAGTGTGAAACGAGACATAGAGATAATTGTTTAGATTGTTATAGATTGTTATGCCAAACTATAAATTCAAAATTGGAAAGAGATCACCAGTGTGCATGGGTCTGGAAATATATAATAAAATCGGCACCGAAATTGAGGACGCTATTTCTGTACGTAGTTTCAGATTTAGATTAAGTAAGTTTTCAGTTTTCAAATGTTATTACAGTCTCCATTGAGTTTTTGTCAGAGTAATGTTCAATTGATTAATTAGATGTATTCATTAACTTGGTGCTGGTGTGTAAGCCCGTATATTTTCTTTCTTTTGTTCTTTTATATGACCTTTTCTACAATGTATTTTGCATTCAACAGAAATAAAGTATCTATCTTAACGAGTGATGCCTTAATTTAGCGTCTCTCGAAATGCAATTTTTATTATAGTACTTCCATGTTATCTTGTAGGCCAGTAGCTAACGTTTCTATGAAATCTCATTTTTTTTTGTCAAAAAACTGCCCTGAAATGGGAGGTAAGAAATACATAATCTCACAAGCTTCATTTTCAGTGTAGTTTCGTAACAAAGACAAGTGATATTTAGTTGAAACTTCGAATATTGGACATTTTCAGTACAATGATCAAATTCCGAAAATCTAGTTGTATGGGATAATTGCTGGGCGTATCTAACTCAATTAGTAACGACCGTGGTGTGTTTGAAAGGGTTCGGCAGTCAGTGACGAAAAGATATATTGACCAAATTCTGTATTGACCAACTTAACTTGAACACTTCGATAATTAAATTTTGTTACTCCCGCAAATTGTTTTCGGCATTTACCTTCAATATGAATGCGTTTTACAAATATCATCATAGGACAAAACAGTTTTAGAATAGGCCAACGAATCCTTTATATATATATATATATATATATATATATATATATATATATATATATATATATATATATATATATATATATATATATATATATATATATATATATATATATATATATATATATATATATATATATATATATATATATATATATATGAACCCTGTAGTTATGCACGATGTATTTTGAACCCCAGAACAACCTATATATATATATATATATATATATATATATATATATATATATATATATATATATATATATATATATATATATATATATATATATATTATTCAAGTATTTTAGTCATGTTATGAGCAAGTTTTTGCTATTTTTTTCAAAAAATTTATCACATGTCGGAAATAAAGTGTGATAAACTGAGACTGCCCAAAACGAACCAATTATCATATTTCTACTAAATCCTTATTGTCTTCTATATCCGCTAATTACACTTAAACCTGCCACATTCATCAAAAAAAACAACAAAAGTATAAAACACTGATGTATTCAGAAGTTCATTAAAATATTACACAATCAGATCGCAACGGAAATTGTGGATATTCAATTCAATTTTATAAGATTTATCTCTGAATTAACAGTGTCCGTGACAAAATCTTCGCCTTTTAATTTAATGATCGTAAGGAAATGGGATAAATATGTATACTATTGTTTCATCCATCAGGCTAATAATTTTTTTCTAATGGTTGGTACTATTTTATACATTTGTTAGTTAATATAATACTATAATATATATATATATATATATATATATATATATATATATATATATATATATATATATATATATATATATATATATATATATATATATATGTATATAACATAAGTGTGAAGGTTTCTTGGGAATGAGCACAGTTTAAACTTGATGGAGTAATTATTTATTCGACATATGTTTCGGCTCTAGGCATTTTTCAAGAATATTATAGGTTCATTGTTGGTTGGAAATTGACTTCAATTTCACAAATCTTTCGTAAAACTAATGAGTTTTAATATTCAATATTCACTCATCACTTTCGAGAGTGAATATTGTCGAAGCGCACTTAATATTCACTCTCGAAAGTGATAGGTTCGTTCTCGTTGACAACATTCGTGTAGAAAGCTCTCTGAGAGTTCTATAACAACGTAGAGGACAACGTACTCTTTTTCTTTAACTTAAGCTTTCGAGATTTCTTTATATCTTCATCAGAAGCCCTAAAACATGGCACATTGAAAGTAACTACAACGTTTAACCTCACAAGAGGTGAGGTTAAATGACAGGTTCTCAAAGAATTTACAAATATGGTTCGAACTCTCTCTCAGAGGGTGGAATATGCCTAAATTCCTAATAATATTCACAATACTTTCAATTCCTGATTATATTTTCAACTTTTCCTAAAACCTTGACATCATTAAACTATATAAAATGGAAGTTAAGAGTTTTCGATTTTGTGATTGAGCATACAGTAATAAAATTGAAATTGCATGGGTGAAAAAGTTTTACTTTATGTTTACATTTATATTTTTGGGCTTCAATATATATAAAATATTGAATTTAAAAAATAAGTCAAGAAACAAATGTACTTTCGGACTAACTTCACAGTAATTCTAAGAAAAATTTTCAATAGTGCCTTGTTATATAAACTGTTAAAATTGTACAATTTTAACCTTGAAGAAGAAAATAAACATTTTCGAAAGCTTGGAAAATACTGAAGAGCTAACTTATTTTCCTGTCCTGCACTGCAATACCAATTAAACACTGAAAATACACATTTATTGTCAAGAAACATTGAACTATATATATATATATATATATATATATATATATATATATATATATATATATATATATATATATATATATATATATATATATATATATATATATATATATATATATATATATATATATATATATATATATATATATATATATATATATATATATATATATATATATATATATATATATATAAAACTTGGTTCTCGGAATGAGCCGCGTTCTAGATTTATATAATCTCGACGTTCGGCTTCCGTTGTGAAGCCATCTTCAGGAGTTGGAATAAATTCGTAAGGGTAAGGGTTACTCGGTTACGTGGCCTCAATCTGCCTACTCCACAAACTGAATGAAGGAAAATGAGGAAAGGTGACCTGGTTACGTGGCCTCAATCTGCCTACTCCACGAACCAAATGAGGGAAACTAGGAACGATAAGAAATAATTCGGTTGCGTGGCCTCAATCTGCCTACTCCACGAGCCAAATCGTTTCTAATAGTTAACTCCGAAGTCTCAACCTGCCTACTCTTCGGAGTCAACTGTTGACTCCGAAGTTGAAATCTAGAACGCGGCTCATTCCGAGAACCAAGTTTTATGCATACTTCTGACCGCGGAAACCTTTCTGAACATTTCATATGTATATATATATATATATATATATATATATATATATATATATATATATATATATATAGTGCCGTTAAAGTATTACGTAAGCAGATTATTACAATTATTAACCACCCTCCTACCTACCATGCTTATCTAAACATTGGTACATGCATTTTCTTTGAAAGTCTTTTTCAGTGGTCTTTTCAATGGTTCATTACCAGCGGTTATAATTCTATGAACAAGAAAATAGACTCTGGAATTATGGCAACACGTGTCCAAAAATAAATAAAACGAGGGCCCCCACGCCCCTTATTGTGCTTACGTAATACTTAAACGGCCCTTATATCTTCTTCAGAGCATTTTGTCTGAAGAAACATTAACTAAAAAATTATATTCTCGAAACATAATAACAATTGATCCCAAAAAATCATGTTTTTGATGTCAAAAATGTAGTTTGTAAAAAAATATCCATATTAAAAATATATTGGTAGCAAAAACAACCTTCACTTGTTAATACAAATTGAAAATCCTGTGTTCAAATAGCGAATACTCCATACCAAAATGTTTTCAAGTAGTTTCCTGTAACCGAGTGAACTAATCAAAGGAACGAACAAGGAAATATTGTTCTTCTACCCCAACTTTCCAATCTCTATTACGCATAATACGTAAGTTTGAATCCTTAAAAGTGTAAACTTCCAAATCAGTTGGATTCAATTACAACCAAATTATATATTTATGGCTTCATTATAATACTTAAGAAAAATTACACTGTATTGACCAAGGTATTAAATGAGGAAAACATTCAGGTTTGATAGTTTGTGACATTAATAGGGTATTATTACTTAATCTATAACAGACCAGACTATAGATGAATATATGATAATTCATATAATATAAATAATTATTCACCCAATGATTTACAGTTAACATCAAAATAACTATTATTCTATTCAACAGAACAATCATTTCTCAAACATTAACATCGTGATATGATCTGGTAAACAAAATGACAGCAGAATATTGTCTTTCAGAAGCAATAATATTTAAGAAAATGAACACTAAAACATTCATTCAAAAAATTCAAATTAACCAAAAGAATGTTATAGTAGGACTAGATATGTGAACGTGTACGATGTGATGTCTCCATTTTCCCTCAAGGGATAAATGTTAGAGAAATATTGAAATCGATGCCACACCTGATGGAAGAGCGAGACATATGTTTCGTTCTGAAAGGAACTCGTCAGTCGCACCACGTCCATCGAAGTCAGGCAACGATTTCAATCCACAAGCATCTTCTTGTGACTCCAAGTGAAATAGCGTAAAATAATGAATACACCACAATTCCATCTACAGGAATCAGTAGAAAACATCTCTCAGATTACAGATAAATTTATTACACATGAACCCATATAAATATTTCAATATACATATTCTGAATAAGTATATAAAACTCAACTATGTGAAATTATATGTATGTATATATGTATATATAAATCACACTCATCTGAATCACCTGGCTTCCATGAGTTTTTCAGAGGTTTCCTCATGGTGAAGGAGACTAAAACTTCCGAAGTGGATGCTAATCCAGAAATATTCCTCTGAATACCAAAGAGACAAAAATCTAATTTGATTTTTTTCAAAAAAAATAAATTTGACGTTTTGAGATCTATGGTAATTCATAAAATTCGATTATTCATTAGTTTCGACAAAGTTGTGGTATACAACAAAAACAAGAATAAAGCTTTTAACATTGAAAATAGCAATAATAATAATAATAATATTTATTTAGCTGAAGCTATACAAAAATCTACATATTTTATTTTGAACTGTCAATTTTTAATTATATACCTATCTCATTATTTAAAATATACTTTCTAAGATCACGCTTAAATATTTTAATACTAGTACTTGTTTTCAATATATTTGGTAAATTATTGAAAGACTTAAATCCGTCATAGTATATGCTATTTTTGGATTTAGAGAGCTTACAACTTTGGATATAAAAACTATCAGTATTTCTAGTATTATACCCATGCACATCACTGACATATGTAACATTTTTTATTACATTACATGGAAGCAACTGATTTTTTATTTTAAATATGAATATATATGAAGCAAAGAGTATTCTTTGTTTTACAGACATTAGTTCCAAAGAGTTCAGCATAATTTTGACAGGGGTATACCTATTGCACTTTAAAATGGCTCGCATGGCTCTATTCTGTAACTTTTGTAATTTTTGAATTTTTTCTTTAGTCAAACCAAATAACAATGTGGAGCAATATTCAAAATGTGGCATTATTATTGATTTGAACAACAATAATTTCACATATGTCGACAGGTTTTTGCCTATTCTTTTCAAAAAATTGATTTTCTTAGAAATTTTAGATGATATGAAATCAACATGATCATTGAAACTCAATTTTTCGTCTAACATAATGCCTAAATATTTTACTTTTTCTACTCTTCTAATTTTTTGTGCATTAATCTTTATAGTTATGTCCTCATTTTTATTGGTTTTAAGGGTTTTACTTGTACCCAAAACTATGAAGTTAGATTTTTCAACATTCAGAGATAAGCTATTGTCACATAACCATTCATTAATTGCAGAAAGGTCTCTATTGATCCCTCTGTCATATTCCTAATATCTTTGCCACATATATAAAGCATAGTATCATCAGCGAATAAACGTATAGAACATTTTTTCACGTGAGAGACAATATCGTTTATATATAAGGAGAATAACAACGGACCTAAGACAGTTCCTTGAGGTACTCCCACATCCACTTTCGTGCTATCCGACAGCATGCTATTGAACTTAACTTTTTGTGTTCGCGAATCCAAGTATGATCCGAACCAATCATTTACTACTCCCTCAAAACCAAGTTTATTCAATTTTTTCAATAATAGTGATCTACATAACGTTTCGAAAGCTCTTTTAAAATCCAATAATACTACTATAACCGTTTCTCCTTTATCTATAGCACTATACCATTTATAGGTCGAAATTGCTCTATTTTTACAGTATTGCAAATTTTTGGCACAGGTATTATTAATGAACATTTCCAATCTTTTGGAAATACGCCATATGTCAGTGATGTGTTAACTAAATCTAAAAATCTATTTCCAGAAATGTCAAAGGCATCCTTCAGTATCTTGACTGTTATTCCATCTTCGCAACTACCTGTATTTTTCAAACTTCTAACGATATTTTTCAAATACTTCATATTTATCTTCTCAAAATTACACATTTTCACCATTTTCGGTATAGATTGTAAGACATATTCGTAGTCATGTATCGGAATTATAGAATTAATTATTTGGTGTACACTCTCTACAAAGTAAAGATTGAAACTCCAAGCAATATCTTTATCGTCTCGTACTATTTCGTTATTTTGTATAAAATTTATATAAAACAACAATAATCAGTAATAAATATAATAATTATATAATTACATAATAAGAATTATGTAATTTTTAAATACATAAGAAGTACATAAAATTTATTATAATTAATTATAATTTCATTTGATAAGTTGGAAATGAAAAAGAAAAACTAGGTCATTAGTTTGAAAAATTAAATATAAATATGCCTGTATTTGTCACATTGATTGTTATGTTTGAATGGTCAGATTTCAAAACTATTGAAAATTGAACAACATATCAATTCGTCACAATTGTACGAATAAAATAAAGTGTATTTCATTATTCTAATCATTTAAAGTAAATCATGAATAACAATTTCATTAAATCATGTCCAAAAGTTTCAATAAAAAATTTTGTACGTGAAATTCACGTTTCTATTACAGGCTACGTGAAAGGAAGCATTACAGAACACTGAAACACTACACTATTTGTGTATCAAGAATCCCGACTATATCTAATGTCGAATAGAGTGGATAATCGATCCAAAAGCGAAATAAGTAACCTGTAAAAGCCAAGCTATTGGTCAAAAATTATGTAAATTGGGGTGTTGTTGACGTCATAATCCCCAAATCAACTTTACGTTTTCAATATGAGTAATGACTTTCTTATATGAAAGCATAAATAATTTCACAAATATTTCATAAACGTGATTGATTATAATAACACCAAGGAAATGGTTGTGAAGATTCTTTTATAAAGATAATATACCAGCAACGTTTCACTGAATGTTACGGTAACCTGAGAATCTTGGTCTAGACCATTTTTTTGTCGATTTATATTTTTCTACATTTCCTGTCAGCACAGGAGATTATGCTTCTATCGATTTAAATAATCAGCGGAATAATTATTTAAATTCATTACTTTTTAAACAATATGGTTGAGCTTTTACACTGTTAAAACAGTGTATCATACCCGTGGTTAAGCAATGAATATTTTAGTATTAAACCTAATTCTAAACAGGAGGTGACATATCGAGGAAACTATATGTTGCCTATAACATTCTTCAGAATGGTAGCAATTCATAACCTATATTTGGATGCAGTATGTTATCAAACCGCAGAATGTTCTTATTGATTTGCCAAAACTGCAGCTCGTGTAGTTACTATGCAGTATTTTGATTTAGCACGAAACACATTAATATACAGTTTTAATGGGACCAATAGTTTTGTTACTATATGTCATAATGGTGCATACCGGAAGAAGGAAGAAGAAGGCCACTCCTCATCTTCAAGATTTTGCTAATATCGTGTAATATCATTATGAAATGAAAAATTCACATACACTTCAAGAAAATTGAATGATATTCTTAGGACATCCATATTTTTATTAAAACCGAGAGATTGCTTCATCGACATTAAATTATATAAAAAATGAAAAATATAAAAAGTGAAAAATATACTTTTTTCTAGGTTGTCTCTCATTAGCCCAGATTGTCCACTAACCAAGTTTCGGAACAACATATGAACTTAATTTCAAACATGGTGGACATATTCATGTTCAGCTGATGACCGATATCTTGAAGACATATATTAATGTTTGAATTCCCTATTACTGAGCAATAACGGAAAAGAAGTGGATGACTTCGGATTTTCCTAACAGCTGTGTGGGATGAAGGAAACTTTAATTTACCTTATCGACTGGCATGGAAGGGCAGGCTCTGCAAAGATTCCAAAATGAACCAATCATGAGTTCTAATAATAGTGCACTTGAAAAAGTCTCAGATAAATGGCCGAAATGCCATACACTGGATTAGAGCAAGGCAGCTGTCGCACAAAATATGTTTACTGATGAAGGCTCGTTGAAGACTATTGAAATTCTGGCTATTCTGAGCAAAACCCAGAGCCTCAGCATGCAGCATTCCACGCCTTATGTGTAGTGGTCATTGGTTGGCACTCTTCCTGTGCGCAACAACCGATCAATACATGGGCGCTTGCTCTTTTCTCACCCGTTGAGGGTTTTTCACCCCTAACCTTACTCAAGAGGGGTTCTACACTGTTTTTCCACGTTTTGTGTTCCATATAGCAGTCAGTACGTGATGTAACTTTATTAACTCAGACAGACGCCTGAAACTATTCGGTCAATTTAGGAAATTTGCAATGAATTCAGCTCATTAGTTTGATTTTCGAAGATTTAATTACGCTTTAATCTCATTGTGCTGGACTAAATGTAATTATTGACGCTATAATCATATTATGTCGTAAATGATGATATGAATGTCAAAATAGAAATGACATCAATCATAAAAATAAAATTCATACATCTGAGGAGTTCGAACTAGCATTTAGATATATGTAAATATATGAAAAATGAGGAAATGAAAATATGTAAAACCATATACACGATGTTATAGTAGAGCTAGCTATGTGACCGTGTATGATGTACACGGTCGTGTACGATGTGATGCCTCCTTTATCCTTCAAGGGATAAATGTTAGAGAAATATTGAAATCCATGCCACACCTGATGGAAGTGGAAAACAGCTGTTTCCTTCTTCAAGGAACTAGTCAGTTGTACCACGTCCATCGAATTTAAATTCAATTCAGTAGAAACCTACGGGTATAGACGTGAAAGTTCGATGCTTGGTGTGTCTATGATCTGAGAGATGTTTTCTGTTGACTCCTGTAGATGGAATGGTGGAGTATTCATTACTTGACGGTTCTTCACTTGGAGTCATAAGAAGATGCTTGGAGATTGAAATCGTTGCCTCACCTCGATGAACGTGGTTCAACAACGTGTTCAAGTGACGAGTTCCTAGTAGAACGAAACAGCTGTCTTGCACTTCCATCAGGTGTGGCAATATTTCTGTAACATCTTTCCATTCAAGGATATTGGAGGCATCACATCAAATACATTAACATATTAATAACATAACATAACATATAACTGTAACATTCTATCGATTTTTTTGAATGAATGTTCTAGTATTCATGTTCTTATAGATAAATATATATATATATATATATATATATATATATATATATATATATATATATACATATATATATATATATATATATATATATATATATATATATATATAAATATATATATATATATATATATATATATATATATATATATATATATATATATATATATAAATATATATAATATATATATATATATATATATATATATATATAATATTTTCAGCAATAACAGACTACAGACTATGTATTTTAAATGTAAAAAGCTTAATTTTTGTTGATTTTCGTTGTATATCACAACTTTGTCAAAAGTTGTTATTGCTGAATAGCCTGTTATTTCTGAAAATATCATAAATATAGCAATCTCAAAAAGGCAATAAAACCAATTTTCAAATATATATATATAGACATATAAATTATTTCTGAAATATAAATATAGACGACAAATTATGTTTCTGCAAAAAAGAATTGTAAATGCATATGTCAAATTATTGTTGTTCAAATCAATAATAATGCCACATTTTGAATATTTCTCCACTTTTTCATTTAGTTTGACTACAGAAAAAGTTCAACAATTACAATTGTTACAGAATAGAGCCATGCGAACCATTTTAAAGTGCAATAAGTATACCCCTGTTAAAATTATGCTGAACTCTTTGGAACTAATGTCTGTTAAGCAAAGAATACTCTTTGCTTCATATATATATATATATATATATATATATATATATATATATATATATATATATATATATATATATATATATATATAATATATATATATATATATATATATATATATATATATATATATTCATATTTAAAATAAAAAGTCAGTTGCTTCTATATAATGTAATCAAAAATGTAACATAATGTGCAAGTGAATAAAACTAGAAATACTGATAGTTTTTATATCCAAAGTTGTAAGCTCTCTAAATCTAAAAATAGCATATACTATGACGGATTTAAGGCTTTTAATAATATACCAAGTATATTAAAATAGATACTAGAATAGAATAGAAAAATAGATACCAGAAAAACTTATACTAGTATTAAGATATTTAAGCGTGATCTAAGAAAGTATATTTTAAATAATACGATAGGTATGTAATTCGAAATTGACAGTTCAAAATATTTAGATTTTTTTGATAGCTTCTGCTGAATTAAGATTATCATACATATATATATATATATATATATATATATATATATATATATATATATATATATATATATATATATATATATATATATATTATATATGCGTGTGTGTGTTTTTATGTGTATGTGTAAATATATATTATAACACTTCTTTGAAAGTCCAGAAATGTCATTTCAACTGTTCGCTACGAAAAGAATGATTTTCAACGTTTAAAAAAATTACAGTTCAGAACAAAACAATAATAGAAATAAAATTCACCTTACATTAGATCATCACAAAATGTAAAAACTACGACTGTGTTTCAAAACGTTTGAGCAATGTTGCCAGAGTGTACTCACTTTTCTTTCCTTCGAAAGTGATTGTAACACGTATATTTTTTCTAATGAAAAAAACTCGCTACTCTGCATTCATTACTCGTTAAATTCAGCAACAGAAATTGAAGGATCTAATTATATTATTTCAGGGTTGTATACCTATGAGCCCCATAATTGATTTTAAAATTAAAATTTATATATAAGAGATTTCCTCATGAAGCAGTAATAAAACAACTGTTTAGATTTTTAACTGAGGTTACTCAGGTAGAAAGTAATCCACATACTTATTTCTGAGCTCTAAAATTTGACAACACTGAAATGTATGTTCATACATTGAATAACGTTTAGTTGCAAATAAACTGTACTGTAAGTGAAATTACTATTGTATATGAAATATATTGCAAATTAAAAAGAGTTACAGTTTTGTCTACAATAATTATCGGCCTAATCAATAAGTCAGAAATATTCTTTTTCAATACCGTCAGATTATTTTTAAATTCACTCGACAACACTGCATTGTCAGCTCTACTATCTCGTGACATAGATGATCTTTAGCTCAGGTTGTTAGCGGTATTCATTGTCCACGTTTTCTATTATTATTTTCATTACATATTAGGGGTTGCATATTCGTAAAGAAATTTTAAAGAGCCATTGATTAAGTCTATTGATCTTTGATCATATTAAACAGACATTCATTGCCTAACATCTAATTTCTTTTGAATTTTTATCATTTTAAATACACAATTGAAACCAAATTGCGGGGCATGAAATCGGGATATTTACCAATCCTTAACTGCAAACATTATAAAACGGTTGTGAAATTCATCCAAGATGAGATTTCTTGGCTTTAATAATATAAATGCGAAATGAATTTATTTGTTTCGATCTGTTGGTTTCGTAACAGAATGGCGTATTACCTTCTAATTAAACTTGTAATTACTTAGCTTCGCATGCCATCTCATCAGGAAATTACCATCTTAATGAAGGTAGTGAATGATGCCATCGGCATCATTTTGTTTGTTTATCTATACTTATACAGAAGTTTGACCGTTTGAAATTATAGAGGAGTTTCATAAATTAATACCACTTTTTTTTCTCGGACAAGAATCAAGTTGAAATACTTGGCAGAATAGGGTATTCGACTGCAATAAAAATATAGATCAAAATGTTGTAAGGTTGATAGTAAATATTATTTTAAACTGATATAGCCACTACATCCTTTTGAAATATATATGATTTTTGAAAGAAATCGATAATAAAATAATTAAAATTTCATATTTGATCACGTGATTGAAAACGCACTGGATTGGCTAAATCGCGACTGACGTCACCGTGCAGGTAACAAAGCCAACAGCCAACAAAGGCTAACGTTCATTTATCTGATGTCTTTGTACGTGTGTGTTTGAGTGTATATTTCCTGGATTTATTAGCTATTTTATTTGTTAGAGACAGAACAGAGAAATTATTTTGAATAATTATAAATATATATTATATAAGGTACGATGGAGAGCAATTTTGTTAAAGCTGATAGCAGGAATCTCCCAAGAATAGACGCTTTTATGGTAGGACAATTTTTTAAAAACAATCCTGATTTTTATGTTCCAGAATTAAAGAATTTAAAAACAGCACAGTTAGTGTTACTCTATATATTATAAATTATACTCTAAATGAATGAATGTTTTAGAAAATGCCTAAAAAAGTTTACTTAATATCACAAACATTTTCGGTTATTTGATAAATGACCATTCAATACTTACAAGATTTAGTTGAAAATAAATTTAAAATAGATAATGAAGCATGAAAATTAATATACCTATACATTTTTGAGTTCATTTATTTACCAATTTGCGAACCAAAATCATAATAAATTCAATCAAGTGCAGTACTACTTGACTATTTATTTATATTATTTATGTATGAAATATAGGGTAGGAATTATTTACTTACGTTAAAGTGATTTTCACACATGAAAGCGTGATATTTTGCAGCTATATTTTTCGGGTTTCTACGAGAGAGAATTAACCACTTTTTCCGAATTTTATTGTTTGTAGGAAGGTTCACAAACATTTTCTCCGGGATTTTAATAGATGTGTTAGTACATTGTGGCACTACGCACCATTTATAAGACATTTTATCGCAGTAAAGTTATGAAATCGTCAACAATTACTAAATTTAATAGTCGACAGTCGTATTACAATGTGACGGTTACTGTGTTTAATGCATCGTGACGTCACCACATTAAGTAACCTGTATAGCAGTGTTTTGGCGGGTTTCTTATTCATTCAAACTTTCTCTGTCATTTTCATAAAAATTAGAAAAATTTAAAAAGAATCAATCAAATGGGAAATATGCATCAGCTATAACGAATAATTTGAGATATTTTTGTGGAAACAGTCAAATACCCTATTAGATTCTAGAATCAGAATACTAGACAATAAGTCATAGAATATGAACACTATACATCAATCTATTACAGAATAATTCCGATGTTGATTTAGCTTTATATGCACGATGTTAGATTAAAGAAAAATCTATAAACTCTGAAACAATCTGAGCGAGTGGGAGCAAATTCTTATAGAATTAAGATGCGAGTTTGAACGTGTTTCCGTTTGAACGATATCTTCGTCTACACTCCATTTGAATTCTTGGAATCTACGGAAGTGATAACAATACCGTGAAAAAGATGCTGGCTCGGAAATGCGAAACTATTCTGTGTTATCTTTAGGATAGATAAGATGTATACTTTCTTCCGACAGAAATACAGATAGTGAAAATATATATCTTTGTGAATGATCTCTTCCTTCGTTAAGTGGATGAATATTTCCCATTTTTCTGCGAAATGTAATAAAAAAAATACATTTATTTAAATGATAATTAGAAGTGATAGCCTATAAAACGAAGTACATATATGTTTTATTTTTATATGTCAATTTTTCTCATTGGTTACCTACGCTGTAAACTAATTCTCTCGTACAATCACCCATTAGATATATGTGTTCGCTATTCGAGGATGTGTCTGACAAATGCGATACCAACAGTGACTCATTTGCTTTCATTAGTCGGGTTTACTTGGAAAATTTTCATGTATAGTGAATTTTGAATTACCTATAGCTATATTCTCATTTTCTATTATTTATTATAATTACTTTTTTATAGATAATCATTTTTTAAAGGTTTGCATTATATCATTAGGTGTTGATACTGTATATATATATATATATATTTTTAATGAGAATACTCGCTTAACTCTTGGTGAAACATAATTGAATATTAAAATAAATAAAACTCTTTTAGAGTTTACATATAGACTATACATATTGTTAAATAAATCGTGAAACATTAAGCCAAGAGTTTAATTTATTTTAATATATATTTTTTTAATATATCCTGTAACTGGGTGTTTTTACCTGTAGGAAAATGAAGACTTATTATTATTATTATTTAGGTACTGCTTTGTCTAGAAACGAATAATAAGGCTGAAAAAATTAATGGAGAATCGAAATTTTGTGAATATCTTTCAATGAGTATTGAGACAAAGATATATTTCAAGAATATTAATGAATATTAGTATGAATATTTGATTTTATCTATCATCACATCCTTTATCAACAATATATTAATTTATTTGTAATATTAATTGGTAGGTTATGGTTATGAAGTCAGTGTTTTCATTTCAATTACTCATTCAAACTAGTTTTTCAATCTCCTTGGACTAAAAAAGACGTAGATACTCCTGTATTATTTCGATAAATACAACGGTGGCCAAGTTGTTTGAACCCAATTAAGTACCCGTATATATATAAATATATATATATATATATATATATATATATATATATATATATATATATATATATATATATAATTATATATATATAAATATATATAAGGAAAAGTCGTTGCTTCCTTCAACTACTAAGCACGTAAAATGTAATAATTTTGGAACCCAATGCATTTGGGAATACTCGTACTTATTTTTAAAATTCAAGAAACAAATGTACTTTTGGACTAACTTCACAGTAATTCCCTGAAGAAGAAAATAAACATTTTCGATTTTTTTTTCCTGTCCTGGACTCCAATCCCAATAAACACTGAATATATATATATATATATATATATATATAAGAAAATGAACACTAGAACATTCATTTGAAAAATTGAAATTAATCAAGAGAATGTTATAGTAGAGCTAGATATGTGAACGTGTACGATGTGATGTCTCCATTATCCTTCAAGGGATAAATGTTAGAGAAATATTGAAATCGATGCCACACCTGATGGAAGTGCGAGACATATATGTTTCGTTCTGCAAGGAACTCGTCAGTCGCACCACGTCCATCGAAGTGAGGCAACGATTTCATCCTCCAAGCATCTTCTTGTGACTTCAAGTGGAAGATCGTAGAGTAATGAATACTCTACAATTCCATCTATAGAAATCAGTAGAAAACACCTCTCTCAGATTACAGAGTCACCAAGCATCGAAATTTCACATATCTTCTATACCTGTAGGTATCTACTAAATTGCAATGTCTATTTGACAAATATCATCGAACGATGTTTTTAAATGTCAATAGATTGCGTTAGTAGTACGCTCGCGTTTATTCCCGTATTTCAGGGGCCAATTCGGCGATATTTTTAAGGAAATGAAATTTTTTGTGCTTATGGCACTGAATGAAATATTTAAGAAAATGAACACTAGAACATTCATTTGAAAAATTGAAATTAATCAAGAGAATGTTATAGTAGAGCTAGATATGTGAACGTGTACGATGTGATGTCTCCATTATCCTTCAAGGGATAAATGTTAGAGAAATATTGAAATCGATGCCACACCTGATGGAAGTGCGATATATATAATAATATATATATATATATATATATATATATATATATATCGCACTTCCATCAGGTGTGGCATCGATTTCAATATTTCTCTAACATTTATCCCTTGAAGGATAATGGAGACATCACATCGTACACGTTCACATATCTAGCTCTACTATAACATTCTCTTGATTAATTTCAATTTTTCAAATGAATGTTCTAGTGTTCATTTTCTTAAATATTTCATTCAGTGCCATAAGCACAAAAAATTTCATTTCTTATATATATATATATATATATATATATATATATATATATATATATATATATATATATATATATATATATATATATATATATATATATATATATATATATATATATATATATATATATATATAGAGCCAAGGGGGGTTAAAATTCTAGAGAATAAATTTTCTTCGTCATCCCTTTGGCTATACATAATGACTGAATACCCCTGAGTTTAAAGAAGTCCACAGAATCGACAACAAATGGATAAAAAAAACATGGAAAATTGCACAGAGTGTGGCTATAAAATCGCACATGTAAATAAACATTGCGCCAACCTGGAATAAAATCAACAGATAAACGGAAGAAAAAGCGTTTCTGGGAGGCAAAAAAATCTTAAAAATTGAGAATTAAAATTTAATCTTTCTCGCTCTGAAAATACATATTTTCGAAGATCCGTAAATATTCTACCATTTGGTACACGAAACAGAAAATTTTGTCGTAAAATTCAAAGAAACGTTGTGTCATTCCCAGCTCCAATTTGAATTTCGCGGCAATTTCCTTAAACAGGCAGAAAATTATCATTTCGACTGAGTGACTTGCAATACTTGATTTGTTAATGGAATGATCGAAATTGTCGATTTCTAATTTTACACGAGTAGCCCTTTTAGGCCTTAAACCATGACATTCTCGTGATCTTTTTAATCTGATGATACCGCCGGAGACTTCAATGCTGATCTATGAAGATACTTCGAGTAGTAAGGTGCGCTTGCGCCAGACGTTCGGTACGGTCAGTACACCTTGTAAACTCATTCTGTTGTGAAGTTTCATTCATAATTTAAAAAGGACCGGTTCATTCAGGTGGCTCTCCAGCTCGTCTTATCTTTTACCTGCATTCCAAAGGCCAGAGGACCTTCTGCACTACCAATTACATATACTACGAAGAATTTGGAACTGACTAATCTGTACTTTACACGGTCCGAATACATTGATTGTGCGTGACGACAGTTTATTCGAACAATATATGGAAATTGTTTTTCATTCTCCTGTAATATGGTTTCAGTGAAAATTTTATTAGGATTTTTGTTTCTTTTTTTTCGGGGTAAGTCTACTTTTTTTTGACATACGGTCTCGTAAATTGTGGCAATGACAAGGGATGATTCATCCCGCTTGTGAAAGTATAAAATTTGGGATAATATTGAATTATTTATTATTCAATTCAATTGAAACCAGAGGTGCGGAATTTATTCGGAAACAGTTTGCGAATTTTGTGGGTAATTATTTCTTACTGATTTTGATTATATAGACTTTCTTGCTTCAAAATATTCCAGAATATTTCGCTTTCTGATCATGTATTTTTAAGTTAGAATTTTACTATATTTTATTTTTATGCAATTGAAAAAACTGACAATATTATTTGTTTTTAAATCTCTTTCTGTTCAGATAAACTCCAAAATTAATCCACAATCAGAAATTTACTTTTTTCGGGTCATTTTACTGAAATTTTAATTATAATTTACTTCATTATCGTGCGCAAAGAGTACGCAATCATCTGAAGTGAATTTTACCGTCAAAAAATTATATATTTTAAATATTCTTTGTTTATCTAAATACAAAAGGGAAAGTATATGAATAATAAATTAAAATCTCACACTTTCGTGCAACGAAAACAAGACGCAATTACTGATATATTTTCATTTCAATAATGATAATATTTGAAAACAACATATCTCTCTAATTACAACCCCTAATTTTGAAGTGTTATACGGGTATGTGTGACATTTATTCAAACGAAGCTTAAAAGAACGACAAAAAATTATTTTGAACAGAAGAACCTTTGAAATTTACAAATAGAAGTCTTGGAAATGTGTTAAAGATTTAAAGAAAAGAAAATTGAGTGAATTATGATCAAAATATTCTGCATTATTTTTCTGACCATACATCGACAATTAACAGAGAAACAACCAAAGTTTGCAAAAGAACGTATGTACATATAAGTGTTTTTTGAATGTTTTATTTCGTGTTTTCGGTACTTTGTTTTATACATGTGACAATATTCATGTAGATATATAAACAAATGTTTAAATTTCTATAGATTTGATTAGATGTATTAAATGTTAAATTTGCGGGTTTAAGCCAATTTAGGTTATTTACGAATCAATTAAAAATCGTCGATTTATACGTAGCAAATATTTCAGTATATAGGAAATATGTTACTTTTTGTTTGCAGTTATCCTTAATTTGATATACTTCGAATGAAATTGAGTATAACTAATTAGTACTTCAGAAAAAGAGACTAAAGAAGTTTTTTTCACTTATTGATCATGACTTCAAGCTTATTAACGTTAGTTGTAATGGTACCATAGACATTTCGAAATTATATGAAGCAGTAATTTGAACATTTATTGAATTGAATTTCATTTGGAACATATTTCACCAAATACTACATAAATAATTACTATATTTTCAGTTATCGAGTATGAGTAAGAAATTAGCATATTTTATTACCTGGTGTGCATCTTTTACATTTTCCTTTAAAATACGTTGGAATCTTCTTAGAATACATTTTTATGAGAAATCACTACAGGAAATGATGAACATAGTATTCAGTAGTTTCTAAATATGAAAAAGCATGTTACATGGTGTTGCCGAGAAGTTTATGGTAATATATAATTACGAATTCAAGGAGAGATGTACAAAATAACTTCATACATGTACTATATGTATTTTGATTGATTTTAATCAATATTCTTACACCACACCTTGTTTCAATGTTCCATCGCTACCTTAAACAGTTTTAGGAAAATATCCTGGAATTTTAGCATATTTCAATTTATAATAGCATGAAGTCGTAGTCGATCAAAACACTCCAGCATAGAACTTCTTTCCTTTGATCAATCATTTCCTGTCCTAGTGAATTTGTAAAAAAATATCACTCATTCTAAGGTATATATCACAAGAATTAACAGAGGTCGTTTCTACCCGAACATTTCCTGACAATTTTCGAAACATCAAGAAATAAAGAGGTTCAATTTTTAGAAATTTTATCGAGAGAATTTTCTTTTTTTCGTCATATTTTTTCGGGAAGATTTGATATTCTGCTTTTTACATGTAACTTGATATGTACTATTAACTTAATATATTCTTCGAGTTCTTAGAGTGTTTGTGTTCCTAAAAACAATATCAGGTGAATGGGAAGGCTTTTTCAACAATAATAATTTTATGCCTCTTATGTCTGGTTTTGTGCATTTTAAAATATTGTTCCTGATATTTCTTCAATTGTTGTCATTATTAATTAGGGAACATAAAATTCCATTAAATCGCGTAGGAGTCGTGAGGGGAGTAATAAACAAGTAACTGTTTTATGGGAATTTTAAAGTGAAATAATTTGTAGGGACGGATTTTTTTTGAGTTTTGCCAATTTTTGGTGGTAGATTGGGGTCGGGGCTTTCGAACGGTGTATCACACTTGGGGGTAAGGGGCCCCCATTTGGGTACTACGGTCCCTCAAAAATTTTAACAAAAGTGCGTCCAGCCCAATGGGGCCACTTGCGGGGCTAATTCCTTCGGATTTCAGTAGTATAAACGTTCGTTACGCGGAAACGACTTTTTAACGCATCGAAATCGGTCAAGAAAGGGCCGAAAAAATTTTTGAAAAAAAAAACACTTTTTTCGACCGAAAAAGGTCCATACTTTGCGGAACTCCTCCTAGGATAATTTATGTATCGCGTTGTGGTATTTTTTTTTTTTCGAAACACTGAGGTTCGGGACGTTGTACTGCTACATTTTCGTTTCGATCCGACCGACGATTCCGGAGATACGATTTTTCAAAATTGTAACATTTTTCGAACTCTGACAAAATTGCGAAAAAGACGCGATTTCGGAGGGTCTAAGTATTCAAGGGTAAATTAGGAATGTGACATTCTCGATAGATTTCCGATTGGGATTCTGATCGATGCGATTTTTATTCATTAGTTCTCTCAGTTTTATTTATAAATGACCCCATATTTAATGTAGTTTTTGCATTGAACTTAGCCGAACTACTGTTATGTTGTGAATGCCTCATGGATTATAACGTTATTTCTGTTACTATTTCATAATTAATTAAAGATACAGCAACCTTCAAGTCTATACACGATGTTGTTTATTGCGAACTATTTATACACCAATTATTAATAATTGCGCTGTGAAATAGATGAGAAAAATTGTCCACGTAAAACTTTTTCAATACGTAATGTTCAATGAAGTTTCGCTACAAATTCTCGCCTTATCAATACTTAAAAAGAAATGATATTTACTGACATCAATTTCACCTATCAGAAACAAAAATATAAATAATTAAATCTTTGGCTCTAGAGCCTTTTTGTGATCTGAGAGATGTTTTCCATTGATTCCTATAGATGGAATTGTGAAGTGTTCATTTCTTGACGGCTCTTTTCTTTAGAGTCATAAGAATAGTGATAAAGGAGATTGAAGTCGTTGTCTCACTTAGCGTTGTACGTGGCACAACTGATGAGGCCTTGTAGAACGAAACATTCTGAGCTTCTATCCAGTTTAGCATTGATTTCAATATTCTCTAACACTTAACCCTTGAAAGTGTTCCTTTTCACATAGCCAGCTCTGCTAAGCGCTTATTTGTATTAATTTTTTGATGGAAAGTCGAGTTAATTCCTTAAATTAGTACATATATTTGGAAATATATTTGTTTAATTGTGAACTTGTGTTAAGGTTTCAATAGCAAGTTCTTCAACTCAATTAGTAAAAGGTGATATTTTCAAAAAATTTTGTGGGGATATTTGATATCTAATGGGTTGTTATCGTTCTTTATAGATTTGGATGTGGACGAAAATACGCGCTTAATTGGCTAACTTAATCGAAATATTCACTGATTTTGTTGTTTCTTACGATTTATGACCAATTTTATTTTATTTCCCTGGCCATGTTTATCTTGATATATGTAAAAATAGATTAACCAATGTGGAATGCGAAGAAATGCCAGAATTGTCATGGAACTTGTTTTATTTAAATAGTCTATCATTCTGATTATAAACCAAATTATCGAAGAGCATCTCTCATTTAGTTGAATCGAAATCAAAACGACGAATAATTAATCACATGGTTTTCGATGTATTCATGAAAAATTTCCGAAAAACTGTTCGATTTTACGTAAAAATTGGAGACTTCAAGAAATTCGAAAAGATCTCGATCGATAAAAATACCAAGATCGTTACTAACTCGATATTATTTCTATTTCCTGTGATTAATTATTTAAGTGTCCACTTAGTTTCTGATATATTTGTATACCTGTCTGCTGCCACAGATTATGATCAGATTACTTTTCAGTGCCAATTAAAAAAATACAACTTCGAGGAAGATCTACTACGAAAGAAAAGACAATTGCTTCACTCCTATATACATATATATATATATATATATATATATATATATATATATATATATATATATATATAGAAAATGAACTCTAGAACATTCATTCGAAAAATTCAAATCAACCCAAAGAATGTTATAGTAGAGCTAGATATGTGAACGTGTACGATGTGATGCCTTCATTATCCTTCAAGGGATAAATGTTAGAGAAATATTGAAATCGATGCTAGAGCTGATGGAAGTGCGGGACATATATTTCGCTCTGCAAGGAACTCGTCAGTTGGTCCATCGAAGTGAGGCAAAGATATCAATCCCCAAGCATCTCCTTATGACTCCAAGTGGATTACCGTAGAGTAATGAATACTCCATAAGTCCATCTAAAGG